>CANYBF010498752.1:0-11874 GCA_948192965.1 Dalechampia spathulata
CTTGGTTCTTAAGGGAAAAAGTCAAAAAGTCAAAAGGGTCAAAAGTCACATTTGCCCCCTAAGCCAAAAATCACCCTCATACATATATACATACACATACACCTATACATACATGTATACACACATGCACATCCACATACATACATATACGCATACATCTATACACACGTACATCCATACATACATATATATATACACGTATACGTACGTGTAGGCATACAACTCCTAGGGTCCTAGACGCGGGCGTAACACTAACAAGAAGAGCGCAAATATGGCTATGATAGTGAGATCTTCTAAGAAGAAGGGCACAGCTCAAAAGAAGGGTAAAAAGCCAGCTCTTAAGCCAAAAAGTGGTGTGGTTAAATCAAAGGCTATAGAGAAGGCCCCTAATGAAATTTACTTCCATTTTCATAAAGAAGTTTATGTAAAAACCTTATCTCAATATCTTGTCTAGTAGAATAAGACTATAATATTTCCATTAATGGTAATGGATGTTCTATTTTCAAAGATGGTATATTCTATTATTTAGTAAATGTTGAAAATGAAATTTATATATTTGATAATTCAAACTTCATTTACAATGTTCAAACTAAAAGGATCAAAAGTGATGATCCTAATCTACTCTATTTATATCATTATCACCTAGGCCATATAAACAACACTCGCATGTCCAAGTTATAAGAACTTGGTAATTTAAGTTTATTTGATTTTAAATCATATGAAACATGTGAATCTTGTTTATTAAGTAAGATGATAAAATTATCCTATAAAGGAAAAGGTGAAAAAGCCCAGCAAGCATTAGAACTCATATATTCAAATGTCTATAGTCCCATGTCTACATATGCAAGAGGTGGATACAGTTACTTTATTACATACATTGATGATTACTTAAGATATAGATGTTTGTACTTGATGAAGTGCAAATCTGAAGCCTTTAAAAATTTCAAAGAATTTAGAAATGAAGTAGAAAAATAACTTGGTAAAAGTATTAAAACTCTTCAATTAAATTGAGGTGGTGAACACTTAAGCTAATAGTTTTTGGACTATCTTAAAGATAATGGGATATTATCTTAATGGAAACCTTTATATACACCATAACTTAATGGTGTATCAGAAAGGAGGAATTAAACATTGTTAGACATCATTCAGTCCATGGTGAGCCTTGCAGACTTACCCAAATTGTTTTAAGGTTATGCAGTGGAGACTGTTGTACGTGTTTTGAATAAAGTTGCATTTAAATTGGTTGATTATACTCTACATAAGACGTGGTTTAATAAGAAATGTATGCTTTCTTATTTGAAGGTATAGGGTTATCCTGCTTATATGAATATGACAATGTCAGATAAGCCAGATGTTAAATCTGATAAATGTTATTTTATGGATTATCCTAAGGAAACCATATGGTACTACTTCTATCATCCTTTAGAATAAAAGGTGTTTGTTTTAAAGCATGCTATCTTCATAGAGAAAGAGTTTCTTTTAAAAAGAAATAATGGGAGTAAGGTTGAACTTGATAAAGTTAAATAACCACAAGATGAAGCATATCAACCAATTGATCCTACTGATGTTCTACATGATGATGTAAAAATAATTCTTATGGAAATACAAGATCTTAAAGGCTTAACTAGAGTAAGAACTATACTTGAAAGATATGAATTCCTTATTCATGAAAACAAGGAAGTCTTGTTAGTTAAGAATGATGAACCTTTAGATTATGAGGAAGTTTTGAAGAGTTTAGAATATGACTTATGGTTAAAGGCCATGCATTTTAAAATGGATTTCATGTCTAAAAACTAAGTTTGTACATTGGTTGATCCACCTAAGGGGATTAAACCATTGGGTGCAAGTAGGTCTTAGGTCTTCAAGAAGAAGACAGACATGGATGGTAATGTTGTTACCTATAAAGCTTGTTTAATAGGAAAAGGTTATCCATAGAAGTAAGGAATTGATTACAATTAGTCTTTTCTCTAGTATCTATGCTTAAATCCATTAGAATCTTACTTGCTATTATTGCTCATTTTAATTATGAGATATGGTAAATAGATGTGAAGATAACTTTCCTTAATGGAAATCTGCTTGAGGAAGTGTATATGATATAGTCTGGTAGTTTCATATCCACTGATATCAATAAAATTTGTAGACTTCAGAGATCCATTTATGAATTGAAGCAACCATCTAGGAGTTGGAACATTCATTTCGATAAAGCAATTAAAGAGTTCGTCTTCATTCAAAATATTGATGAACCTTATGTTTACAAGAAAGCTTGTGGGAGTGCAATTGCTTTCCTAGTATATGTAGATGACATACTACTCATAGGAAATGATATATCTTTTTTGCAGAATCTAAAATTTTGGTTATCCAAAAAATTTTCCATGAAAGACCTAGGAGAAGCTGCTTATATTTTAGGTATAAGGATATATAGAGATAGATTAAGGAAGATGATTGGTCTTTCATAGTCTACATACATAGATAAAGTGCTAAAGAAGTTTAGCATAGATCTTTCTAAGAAGGGTCATATTCTTATGGTACATGGGAAATATCCTTCTAAGGCCTGATGTCTAAGGACACGAGAGGAGAAAGATCGCATGACTAGGGTTTGTATGCTATGTTAAGTACTAGATATGATGTAACATTCTCTTTAAGTTTTATGAGTAGATTCCAATCTAATTATGGAGAGGAACATTGGGCGATTGACAAGAATATCCTTAAGTACTTAAGAAGAACTAAGGATATGTTCTTAGTATAAGGAGAGGGTGATTTACTGATAACTGGATATTCTGATGCTAGTTTTCAGTCAGATAAAGATGACTGTAAATTACAATAAAGTTATATATTCATAATGAATGGTGGGGCTATCATTTTGAAGAGTTCCAAGCAAGAAACTACAATAGATTCAATAACAAAGGCATAGTACATTACAACATCAGATGCAGCTAAAGAAGCTATTTGGATCATGAAGTTCATTGATGAACTTGGAGTGGTTCCTTGGAGTGATAGTCCTATTCCTCTATTATGTGATAATAATTGAGCTATAGTACAAGCAAAGGTGCCTAGGTCTCATTAGAAGTTCAAGCATGTACTAAGGAGATATCATTTGATTAAAGAGATCATTGGCAGAGAAGAAGTAGAGGTTAACAAAGTTCCTACACAACAGAATGTGGTGGACCCTCTCACTAAGACATTGACATAGAGCAACCATGATAGACGTGTAGTTTAATGGGGTTGTAGTTCATGAATGATTAACTCTAGCATAAGTGGGAGTTTATTAGTGTATACTATAGAGCATCATGTTTTATTTGTAATTGAATATTTAATCAATAAAAGACATTATTCATTATTTAAGTGTAGTATTTTATATACTTATTTTACTTAGAGTATTAAACTAAATAATTAAGTCTAAGGTATTGGAACAGTATAAGGGAAATTCATAAAAAGATTATGATATAAGATTCTTATTATATGCAAATGTTTAATATTTAAATTGCCCTGATCATAGTATTAATAAGATGCAAGTAGATTAGCATATGTTATACTTTTGTTAAGAGGTGATTCTCATTCACTATGATATGAGTTTTTTAAAGTATACATATGAATGAATAATATAGAACTGGTTCATTGGAGGCCTTGTCAGTGAGATTTCATATAGATTTTTAATCTATATTTGTGAAATATATATCTTACTCATATCAGTAATGCAAGTATCCTTAGACTTGAGATATCAAAGTTATCTTAACTATGGATTATTATACTTTGACTCCTATGCCTTATTCCTCTTGAGAAAGCGTTCATAGTTGTGAGGTTGGTTATCGTATGAAGTAGTTCAAGATATTTGTACATAAACAAAGCATTCACCATCCTGAATTAAATATAGGGATTTTATCTTAATGATGCATGTAATAATCTTTGCTTCTAGAATCTTTAACTAGACTGGAATGTCTAGAAGTGAATGAGTTTATAGGGGCATTTTGGGAATAAATATTATGTACATGAAAAATCAAGTTTAGGGCATGATCTAACATGCTTGATCATGTATTGAGTTGATAATAATTCATACTCAAACCTAAATAAGATAATGGATGGTGAAAGGAGTTCATTGCAACAATATCTGATATGGAAAGGTTGTAATCAAACTAATAATCTCTTGACATTTAGGTAGTTATGATGTGTGACTAAACACTGCTCATGACTTACATACAATGTTATTAAATGAGATTTAATAATATTATAATATGTTGCCAACATGTCAAGAACCCAAACGGTCATATATAAAAGTTAGGGGATTAGAAATAAAGAGAATATATGTTGATTCAATATGATATATTATTTCAAGGTTATGAATTGACTTGGATTTTTCATGTTTATTAGACAGATCATAAAAAGAGTTATGATTTGCTACTAGGATCATGCAATTCTGACAAGTAGAACTACAGATATGCATGATACAAGTTTGCATGTGCAGTGCACATGCCATGCATGTAATTATGAATATGCATGTGTCACATGACTTGCACATGCATGACTTAATTGAAGAAGGATGGACATGTGATTATCTCATGCCTAATTAGGGTTTAGGGATGTGTTAGACATATCATATATTGATTGGATTAAGTCAGCTTATGTGTCATAACCCATAAGCTATCCAATCAGCCTTCGTGCCACCTAAGCCTTATTAGGTTAATTAAAATGTGATTTTAGGTTTATAGAAATATAATTTTCTACCTTCTTCTTTTTCCTCACATTCTTTTAGAGAAAAAAACAAAAAATTAAAATTAAGCACAAGTAATAGAAATTAGTCCTTTAAGAGCAAGCTCCCTAGATTTGATTCAAGACTTTCTCTTATCTCCTTGTCTTCTATTTTCGTTTCTACTAGTCTTTAAAATAAATTTTGTAATTTTGATTACTAATCTGATTCTTTACTTGTATGGATAGTTTAGAAATCCTTTACGTTAAGGGTTAGAAAGTTTGCTATAACTTTTTTGACGAATAAGATTGAAAGAGATTAGCATTCATGTAAGTGTTACTTATCTTATGTCATGTCCTCCTTAATATGTTTTAATGTACGATGATAATGTAATGTAATCATCCACGACTACTGTGTAAAAGTAACACTTTAACTAAACATAAAATACCTTGAAATTACAATTTTGACAACTCTAAAACTTGGTAAAATGTTAATAATTTCATCAAAATTAAATTGATGTGATAATATAATATATATTTTAATAATTTTTTGTTTTCATGTCGGCGGATGTTATTGTTTAAATCCTTACTTTTACTTTTCAAACTATTTTATTATTGTTCTAAAAAGAATTAATTCTAATAATAATATAAATATTAAATCTACACAAATTTTCAATAGAATTTCATTTTTTTAACTATTAATTTATATTTTTTATTCTAATATACTAACCATAGATTTAATATAATATTAGATAACATGAATACTCAATATAGTTGAATTGAACAAACCCAATATACACTATTGTTGGTTGTAAAAAAACATAAACATATACTGATATGTAATTTGTTAAATTATAGAGATTTTAAAATAATTAAAAATCTGGTCAATTATAATGACATAAAAATCTACATCAAGTTAACGACATAAATATGATGAATTATTATTTTAAGAATAATTTTTAAAGGCGTTATGATGAAAAATAATTTAAATGAATTTAATAAATAATCAATAACTTGTTAATTTACTTTCTTTGATGGTTAGTATTTTTGAAGCAACGGTTGTAATTGAACCGATATTATTCTCTAACTACCTTGTTATATGATTATTTTAAATTTGAAGATTTCCCCACTTAAATCTAAGATTTAAGTGGAAAGTTAAAGTTTCAACGTCGAGATCATCTATGATCCATATTCATCAACAAATGAAATAAATTCTTTAAGAGAATAAAGTTAAGTAATTTGGGATGAAACATACCTTTCTAGCAATGGTGCCGGGCAATTTCAGGGCTTGCCTTGCATAAACCTCATATTTGAATTCATCAAGAACATCTTCCGCATCATATAACGCATCTTTAAGATCACCCAACCAAACCTTGTATTATCTTCATTACTCTGTCGCTTTTCAGCATCAGATAGCACTGCTTTAACTGTTTTCCGGATTTTCTCAAGTTTCTCCAGCTATGAGCTTTAAAGGAAGCCATGTGGCTTGAAATCAAATCAACGTATATATTCTTCTTGTAACAATTTTTAGTAAAGAATATTTTTTAACAATTTTTAGTAAAGAATATTTTTATCTTTGGAGTGTGAGATTGTTTAAGTTATTATTCCAAACCTTAAGAAGTTTGTACATAATGATATACATATCAATTTTTATTAAATATCATATTGAGTTTATTATATAAACAATAAAACAATATATTTATAAAATTGAATGAAAATTGATATATATATATATATTTATATTATTAGTGGGTTCATAATTCTTTTACGTTTAACTTCTTGTTAATTATTTTAGCATAGTATATGTTAAATTTATTTTCAAAAAATATTAAAATTTTCTTTAAATTCAATTGCTAATAAAATATATTTCCTAAATAATAAGAATAGAAGAAAGGGTCATTATGCTATTTCCTTACTATTTTCATTATTTTATTATTATTATAATCTCTTTTATTTGTTGCAATAGCTGTTTTTTTTAATAGACTCCCTCCATCGCGAACTAAATGGTGCAAATGACTTGAAGTGGTTAGAAAGCCTTAATTTTATAGAAGACCTTTACATTGACGAAATTACCCTTTATAAGTTTCAAATACTTTTATTTATTGATGCTGCTCCCACAATACACAAGGGCAAATATGTAAACTTATTATTAGTGACATTTGAAATTTTAAAATACACTACTCGATTATTTTATAAACAAATCACCACTTTATTTTGCTTTGAGGAAGAATCGAATTGCTATCATTTCCATGGAAGGTTGTTGCAGATGAAAATAAGAAAATACCTTTAATGGTTAAAGTATAAACTTAGAATGCTAGTTACCAATTATGAAGCGATGTTAGATCGTTTATGCATGCTACCAGTGGTTTGAGATTGTTACGGTCTTCAAGCTCTAAGAAGCCACCTTCAAGGTTATCACAACCACGAATCATAATTAAGAGTATCTAATGCGGTTAAATGTCTTGCACTCTGAGGCAACCTTGGACAGTTTACACTATCCAAGCACCCAAGGCAAGCAAGGCATTTTTATTTTATAATATACATATCATTTACAATTTTACAATTATACTTATTTTGAAGGATAATTAGTTTTATAAATAAATATGCATTTTTATTAAATTATATTGATAATTATCAATTTAACATAAAATCATAATTATTTTGAACTGTAAACACAAAATTATAATTATTTTGAAGGATAAATATAAATTTTTATAAAATTAGAAAATATAAAATTATAATTAGATTAGAGGATAGACACAAAATTAAAGATAAATATAAATTTGTACAAAATCATATATATGATTATTAATTCAACTCAAAATTATAGTTATCTCAATTTAAAAGTAAAATTATCATTACAACATAAATTATTGTCTTTTCTTGTTTTTTTTGTTTGAGTAATATTTGATTTAATTTAATTATAACAAAACTTAGTATTTATTTGAATTCAAATTTATATAATATATATTTAGTTAAATTAAGTAAATATTAGTATTTATGTTAAAAATATTAGATAAAATTAGTTTTATAAATTAAAATTAAAATTATTTAATTTTTATATTTATTTTAGGTAGATAAAAATTTTGACTTTCAATAAAATTATTTTAGATAAAAATTAATTTTTATATAAAATTAAATTTAAAAAATAATTTTTAAGAAATTTAGAGAAAAGAGTAGTACATTAAATTCTTTTAATTTAGTATGATAAGCAATATGTAAAAAAAATTAAAAAGAAAATTATATAAATAATAATAAAATGCAAATAGAGATAAAATATCTTACAAATATTTTTAACTCAAAATAAAAAATAATTAACCAAAAAAAATATCAACTTAGTGGTATGAAATATTTAACTGAACTCTTTCCAAACAATGCCTTATAAAACTTTAACTCAAAGTCAGAAGTCAATTTTATATTTTTAAAAACATTTTCTTTCTATTTTAAGAATTTATAAAATTTTTAATAAATAAATGCAAGAAAGAATAAAAACATTAATCCATAAACTATTTGACTAATTATATAAGTATAGCGTTAAATTGATATTTGATTCCACACATCATCTAACTTTTCTTTTAATGATTTTTGGAAGTTTTCCATATCAAAATCATCCAACTTCTCATTTTGAACGCTTGACCCATTACTTACAGCTTTTTAAAATTTTGAAAACTAGCCTTTTTACATTAAATTCAACAGAAACACACACCCACATTCTAAGTGGAAAGCTTTCTACAACCCTTTGATCATTGTAAACCAATTTAGCAAATGCAGTCTTCCCAAGTCCTTCGATTCCAACCCGAGGAATAACTGAAATCTTTCCACCATCAGTAGAGCTATGTAAAAGTGGAATGAGTTTTCTTTATCATATTCTCTTCCAATAACATCAGATGGATGCACAAAGGAGTGACTTTCTTCTCTTACCTTATGAATGACTTGCCTACTTTCACCTTGTGGATTGAGATGATAGTTATTCTTTCGAGCGGCAATGTCATCAAATTTCTGCCTCACATTTTTTATGTTATGAGCCATTCTGAAGCCAAACACAAGTGGATTAGAGGATGAGAAGAACCGACTCGACTTTATCAAAGAAATATTAAATGCGCTAAAAGACAAAACTAATAAAAATGTAAATATAGGAATATAGTTCTATCATTTAAGTCTAAAATCTAGACCATACAATATATAATTTATATTTATTTATATATTGATACTTAATATTTAGATCTTGTGATTGGAAATTGTAAAGACTTGGAACGTGTTAAGAGCAGATTTTCGTATTTAAAGTTTAACATTTCATCTATATTTAGTAATTTTAAAAATTTAATTGACATAAATAATATGAAAAGATATAAGTTTTAAAAAAACCTAAATTGTAATCATAAAAAAATATTATATTGTATATGAATTATATATATATTCTCAACATTCTATTTAAAATAAAATAAATTTTTGATTTAATTTTATTTTTATATTTTTAAAATATAAAAATAATATTGAAATAAAATAAAATTTCATTATCATTTAATGGTAAAAATGATATTAAATGTTTAAAATGAAAGAAGGACTATTAAAAATTCCTTCATGGACTCTTACAGTGATTGAATTCTTCTAGGAGGTGTTTGGGTTGAATTAATTTTTTTTAATTTATGAATTTCTTTGTAAATTTAAATAAAAAATATTTGATTTAAATAAAATTTTATGCTAAAATTATCCATAGCATTCATTCACAAATAAAATGAAAAGCTTACAAACTATTTTCTTTAGAAGATCAATGTGTTTTAATTTCCCGAGATGTTGAATTTTAGGAAATTACATTTCCATACAATGAAGATATCCTACAAACAGATGATGTTCCCATTCCAAAACCAATCTCAGATGATCCCACATTAAATCCTACTATTACAGAAACAATTAGAACAACCACGAGTAATATTGAATAACCTATCCTTCGTAGAAATGTTAGAGACAAATCTAAACCTACTTGGCTAGATAACTTTGTTACTACAACTAAAACCTCACCTTTTACACATTTACCTTAGGTTTTATAGGACTACATTCATTTTATGGCATATGTAGATATTGTCTATGAACCAACTAATTATGCAGAAGCTGTGAAAAATGCACATTAGAGACAGGCTATGCAAGATGAATTACAAGCACTAGATACAAATGACACGTGAGAGCTCATAAATTTTTCAAAGGGTAAAAAATTGATTGAATCAAAGTGGATTTATCGCATAAAATATAATGCAGATGGGTCAATTTTGCATTACAAGGCACAACTAGTGGCAAAAGGTTATAAACAGGTACCTGGCATTGACTTTCATGAAGTTTTCTCACATGTTATGAAGCTAGTTACAGTAAGGCTCCTCCTCGCTTTGGCAGCCTCCAGACGATGGCACATCCACCAATTAGACATCAAAAACGCCTACTTACATATGCATATTGATGAGGAGATATACCTGATCCCACCTGAAGGTTACCTATAAGTAAAACTAGGAAATGTTTGTCGGTTAAAGAAGAGTTTATATGGCTTAAAACAGGCTGGACGTATGTGGAACAAAGAGCTAACTACCAAGTTAAAGGAATATGGGTTTTCTTAGTCATAGAATGATACTTGCTTATTTATCAGAGGCTCAGGTGACTGTTTGCTACCACTGATAGTCATGTAGATGACATCCTGATCACTAGTTCTTTGCTGCTAGAGATTTAGACCATCAAAGAATGACTTCATCATGATTTCACCATCAAAGATCTAGGCCCTGTGTGATACTTCCTGGGCTTAGAAGTATCCAGATCTGTAAAAGGTATTTACGTTAATCAATAAAAACACATGCATGACTTGGTTCGAGAAACTAACTTAGAAGAAGTTAAAACTCCAATTTTTCCCTTACCCTTGGGACATAGACTTGATTCAGATAACATTACCATCTTAGAAAATTCTCAAATTTATCACAGTCTGGTTGGTAAACTGCTTTATTTGGGTTTAACCAGACCGGATGTCACACATGCTACTCAATAGCTTAGTCAGTACATACAAGTGCCTCGCCAGGGTCATCTTACAGATGCTTACCATGTTGTCCGTTATTTAAAAGGCCAACCACACCATGGTTTATTTTTTCCAATTGATCACTCTACTAAGGATGTTGCCTACTGTGATGCTGATTGGGCCTCATATAGAATAACCTGCAGGTCCTTCATCGGTTTCTGTATCTTTCTCGATAGAGTGCTCCTTTCCTAGAAAACAAAGAAACAAACAACATTTAGCCGATCGTCTGCGGAGGCGAGTATAGAAGCATGGTAAAAATAGTGGGAGAATTAAGATGGATTACTTACTTGTTATGCGATTTCCAAATATCTCCAGATCTGCCAATCACTTTACATTGTGATAATTAAGGCGGTCATTCACATCGCTAAAAATTCAGTCTTTCATGAGAGAACCAAGCATGTTGAAATAGACTATCATGTGGTTTGTGACAGTATCAGAGAAGGGTTGATTTAGGTAGTTCATGTTGGTTTGCTATGTTATTAAGCAGTAGAAGAAATTTAAATTTTTTATTTAAAACAGCAAACCAAGAGAGGATCTTTGCATCAAAACATAAGAAAACTAAATTAGAAATTAGATATGGCATAAGATAGTAACTCTTACATATAAATGCAGTTCTTCTTCGTTCTTGATCTCTATGCCGTTTATGGTTGTAGCAAACCAAAAACCACCAAAGTAGGTAGCCTCCAACAGTATCCACATACAAATGAAGGAATCCAAGCAAGCAACGATTGCTTATATCTCATTTCCTATGAATTAGCAAAGAAAAAGAAGAAACTTATGGTATTTTCTTCTTCCTCACAATTGAACTTGTGAAGGCCGAATTCTCTCTTTTCAAAAGAAGGTATGTTTCGGCCAAAGGAAGGAAAAAGGAGTGGCCTGACCTAATTTTGAGTCATAACAACATATTTATACTCCAAAATTAGGTTAAGCTGAAACTATTTCAGCTTAAGTCAAGTCTGGGCCCATCTGTGACTAATATGGCCTGTGACTGTCACTTACCTTGTCATAGCCCAACTCAATAGCCCAACTTGAACTTTATGGACTTCTAAACATTGCAAGTTAAGTCCATTAGGTCTTAGGTTAATTTCCATAAGTATTTTTTTTGACTTTTCCCAAAAGTACAAAAATGCCCTTTTAGCTTGTTT
>CANYBF010498756.1:0-29693 GCA_948192965.1 Dalechampia spathulata
GTTATTGTAATCAGAACCTTTGTATATTAATGAATATACTTGTTTATAGACATGTTCATTCAATTGAATGTATGTTGTTATCCAGGGTTATGTTTGGTTCTGTTTACTGATTTCACCGTCATACTATCTGTTGTCCCCATACGACGTCTATTTACATGTGTACAGGTATCCCTTGTAGTGTATATCACGGTTTCCCATACGGGAGGTCGTTGTGTATGCTACGGGAGCATGTCACTCCAGGTATGGGCTGGGCGTGACAATACACATATTAAATATCTATTTTTTATTCTGTATAATTTTTTATTATTTATTTTCTCTTTTTTATATTATATATATATATTTTTATTTATATATTTTTATTTATATTTTTTATTTTTGATTTATATTATATATAGAATTTATTTTATTTATAGAATTAAATTTTCAATTGAAAATTTTTAAAATTTAATTTAAAATTTTATATCAACTTTCCTGCTAATTACAAAATAAAATAATTTATAACTCTTAAAAAAAGAATTTTAATTGTACCAGGAAGGAGGAATAAAATGAGTTAGTATATTAATTTCTTATCTTTAAATCAATCATTAATATGAATTATTATCTCAATCTAATAAAAATAATTAATTAATTATAGGAATGAAATCTTGATATAATTTTAAAAAAATAAACAAGTCTAAGAGAATAAAAAAATATTAATATTTATTTATATTTATAAGATTAAAAAAAAGATTGAAAAATAAAATACTAATATTACAATTAATTTATAAATTGTTAACATTTTCATAAAAGTTCAGAATAAATAATAAAATAACTCATATTTTTCTGTCCATCTTAAGTTGTATTATGATGATACCTTCTACTGTTTAATCTGTAATAGTACCTTCATGAACCTTAGATTTACTATCAAAATATTTTTAAATATGTTGAAATTAATGAATTTCTTTTTAAAAATGAATTTTTTTGAAAATTTTCAAAAATAATAAAATTTTAAAAAATATTTATAAAAATAATCTTTTAAAAATTTCATCTAGATTTACTTTTAATTTATTTTAATGTATAAAAAAATTAACTTTAAATTTATCCTTGTTATTTTTAAAATTATTTACAAAAATCCATTTTTTGTCACAATGTCATTATTTTTGTAAAACTTGGAAAATCTGCTACTTTCATAATTATTCCAAAATCAATAGATTCTTAATATGTTATTTGGATAAAAATAAAATAAAATAAAATAAAAATCAATGATATAATTAATTAATAAATTATGATTTAATTATTTCTTTCTTTCAAATCATTGATTTTATTTAATATTGTTATTCAATATTCAATTCAAACAAGGACTTTTCATAAGGTATATTTAAATATATGTATTAACTCATACATAAATAATTAATAATTAATAATTACTTAATATTACATTTAATATTACATATACGCATTCTTCTTACATAAAATGAACAAACTATATATATATATATATATATATATATTTATTTATTGGTGTTTTAAATTCAACAGAATTCTACAATCTAAAATTATTTTTAAAAAAATATTAATAAAAATTAAATTGACTTATAACGACCCATTTTTTTAATTTTTCATAAATTCTTCTCTTCCTTTGTCATCATCCCACGAGAAAGAATATATGTATCTGAATCATTATCTATTTCAGAAACACGACGATCTCTCTATCTGAAAGTGGCAGCCTGCGATTCTCTATAATGCGCCGAGAAGAGAAACGACGCAAACTCCATGAAGCTTTGCTTAACACCCTTTATCCACAGCAAACGCAAGAGGAAACTCCAGAACCTGACTCCATCACTCCTCCAAGGGAACATGACTTTGATGTTAATCTTATTCCAGGTTCTGATCATTATTTTTATTAATTTCTAGAAAACAATATAGTTATATATTTGTTCTATTGATTAGGGTTTTTGACTTTAAATGCAGATGATTATGGGGTGCAGCAGCGAAGCAGTTCTTCAACTAGCAATGAAAACGAAGAGAGTGAATGGGAGCAACGGAAGCTAACTAGGGCTCAGAGAAAGAGATTTCGGAAGAAAAAGGTTAAAGAAGAAATTTGCCGTCGAGGAAACATCATTGGGCCTTTATTACCTTCGTCAAGCAACGATCTTGGTGACAGTAGTAGTGCTGTGAAGCAATGCAATCAGAGTGTTCGTCAAAATGTCAAAGAGAATGTTGGTGATGAAATTGTAAATAAGCAGAGTAACAAGAAGGTAAAGCAGAGGCGGATGGCGAAGGGATTGGCCAGAGAAAAGTTGAAACCTAAGGATATGTAGAGTTTTGAAGCAGGCCATGTAGAGAATTGCGATACACAAGGTTTGAACTTTTCTGTTACCCCAAAAACTAAAATAATTAAAACATATTTTGGGTGATTTACTTGTAATAAGATATGAAATATATCATCAAATTAGTATAATATTTAAACCGAAATTCATATGTAGATTAAGATAACATATATTTTGAGTGTGTTAAACTGAATCAAGAGAATGCAAATGTCAAGTTGATCTAGAGTTTAGATTAGTCCACAACATAAAGGTCGAGGGTTTATACAGAGACTATTTCAGTGCTAGTTACTCTATTCGAGTAGTGAATAGACAATCATAGTATCGGATCTGTAGCAGCATACAGCTCTTGTCCATTGATCAGGACAGGCTCCATGGATTAATTTAATCTTATGCTACTTCAGTTCCAAGATTCATTCTAAATGTCCCTCGACCTCTTTATTCGTATAATTCAGAAGAAGCATCATATGTCATTGGCTGATTAATTATTTATAAGATTTGGGATGATAGTATCACTGACTGTAGCATCCTTTAAGGTCTCGCCACTTGAGGTAAACCAGCCCCGCCTGATAATGAGTGTAAGCCCCAGCAACAACTAACACATGGAAAAGCTGGTGGCTATGCCCAGCGATATCGAATTTTCCAGGCATCCATCTTTCTGGTATCCTTGTAGCGTAAATCAATGCTCCTACTCCATATAAAATTCCCATCAGAACTTCATACCCTGTTGTGTGGAGTGCCTCCGGCTGGTGCCAGAACAAGATAAGCTTGTGCAGGATTGGTGCAACTCCTGACATGCCCATCCCGAAAAACAGCGCTGCTCGAATGGTACGGAACTCAGGTGTTTGGAACATAGGCAGGAGAGAAGCCAAAATCGTGGCGATTCCCAGTATGGTTATGAATCCCAAGTAGAGGTTGCAAAAGAACGGGTTGCACATGAAGGAGTAATAAACAGGAGGGTAAAACGATGTAGCAATAAGGGCTGCAATTCCGGCATAGTCGAGCCTCAGCATAACGTACGACATGCGTTCGGAGTGGCAATAGAGAAGGTGGCACGCGCTGCTAGCTAGCAAGCAAAACATGGCCCCACCCAAGAATACGAAAAATGGCCATCGAGTGATTGGGCTTAACATTAGTGGGGCTATTAGGTTAGCCACATCCTCCTTCATGTTACTCTGCAATTCATGAGAAATTAGAGAATGAGTTGCAGAAGATTCAAAATGAAATAAACCAGCCTACTGTATAACTACGATATTAGATACTGTCCATTGCCACACAAAGACACCACTGTGAAATAAAAACATCATAGTTAACTACGAAATGTTAGTGGTTCTAATTTCTAAAGCAACATACCTGAAACATGAAAGACATATATGGTGTGTTAACAAATGAAAAAGAGCAGTGAACACATAATTAAGCACATTTCAATGGCGACAAAGAAAGAATATTTACCAACACACAAGGGTCGCTGTTGTTGCCACCAGAGAATCGTTCGGGCAAACAATTGTAGAGAAGTTCCATAATGTGCCACCTCGAAGGCAAGGTTGTCTTTAATTCCTCCCTAAGTTTGTGCATATCGGGCATGGCGGGTAATGATGGGAGGCACTCATGCAATTTGTGCAAATCAGCCTTCAAGACATCTGGAAGCTGTATAGAGTGAAGATCAACCACCTTAGGAACCTTCATGGCGGTGTAAATTGTCAGGGAAAGGAAAAGGAAGAATCCAATCAAATGCCTGCAACACAGTGTGTTATGATTAATTGACATCATTTAGAAGACGATAGTGCATATCTCAAACCAAGAATAAACATAAAATAAATTCGAAAATCTCAAGTACCAACTTATCACCATTTAAACACATGAGCAAGCCTATCTAATTACAGATAACATACGCTTACATGAATAGTAGCCATCCCTCACTTCACAAACCATGTACCAAGTGGTCTAACAGGGCACCAAAGAGCAAAAATCGGCTTAGTCTTACCGTAACACCAACATGATTTTGTTATCAACCACCAGATATATCCTGTGTTAAAGAGCAAAACCTTCTGCTCTTTCTTATTACATCTATGCAACAGAAATTTCTAAATGAAGTTAGTTCATCATCAACTACGAATGACCGTTTAAATGAGAATTCAACCTTCTAAACCCAATTCCAAACCTTTCTTAATCTTAATATACCATCTTGCCCGATTCCAACCAATCAAATCATTGAAAACATGTTTAATATATGTTCAAAATAAGCAAAACAATCTTGGAAATGGACTAAAATTTGAGCACTTCCTTCAAAACAAATATCAAAGCCATAATAAAATCAGTAAGCAGAATTACTCTAAACAGCACATAAAAGCTTACGTCCAAACATTTAAAGTTTCGTTATGGACGGTGAAGATGCTTAACAGAGTCTGCTTCAAAGGCCAATCAGCTCGATAATGGCCGATAATATACTCGTTATCCCTCAAATAAGTGGGTAAAGAATGATATTCTACTAATTGATACTTGACTTTTTTCCATAGTCTCTTCCCTTTACCGATCCTTGAAGAGCTCACTTCCTTTGTTTCTGATAACAAATTAGCGCAATCATCGCTCCTCTTTCCACAATCCATTGTAGCTGTTCAAAAAGACAAAAAGGAAACAAAATAAGAACCCAAAATTGTAGAATCTAATCGCATAATTGAGCTAATGGATCATGCAATTCCTTGTAAAGTTTGCATCTTTTGTTATTTATAATTTCATATTTCACAACAAATAAATAAATAAAATCTAATAGATATTAATTAGCAAACATTTTCTTTATACATATCTTATCATTTACAACAATAGGAAGAAACGTTTTTTTAAAGATAACGAAAGAAATTGCCAAACAAAAGGCAAAATTACCTAAAGATTGAAGAACCCAACAAGTTAGAATCAAAACCCAGATGGAGATTCTTCAGATAGAAGGATTTACGCAACAATTCACAACCAAACCTGGAAAAAGTTTCAATTTGTGAAGAAGCCAAGAAATAAGAACACAGCAAAATAAGAAAAGGAAGGGAAAAGGGGCAAAGGCACAGATGGAGCTAAGGAAGAGATGATATCGAGGAGATGCAGTTTTCCCCCCCTTTCTCCTAATAGAAATTTCTTCTGTATGTTTCGAAAGTTGCAGATTTCGTACGGCGCTTGCAACGATGGAGAATCGTTTTCTTTGTCGTTTTATGGTGAGATATTTTACCATTTACTTCTCTAAATAAATCTTTTATTTCATCCAAATATCATTTATTTCTTTAACTTATTATTATTATTTTAAATAAAATGCTATTGAGGTTTTTTAATTCTTTAATTTAGATTATTTCATAATATATACTCCTTATTTTTATGTCTAATTATTAAAATAAAGTGATTTTTATATTATCTGAAATAAATTCAGGATTAATGACTAGAATATCAATTTTTCTATATAATATTTATATAATTATTGGTTTGATTTTTAATTTTATATTTTATTAATATTTTATCTATTATAATAAATACATTATTTTTATTTATAATCTATGCTACCCACCTAATCCTAATTATTTATTCATTTATAATCATCTTAGAATCATCATCCCCTATCATTTTCATTATTATTTGACCATCCAATCTCCGATGCCTTCTTCTCCTCAACTGCCAATAAATATTATTATTATTATTATTATTTCTCCTTTAATCATTCAACTATCATGATTTTTATTGAAATGTTAAAGTTTGTATAATTATAATTATATTATATGTTTAATTATTTTATTTGATTACGTAATAATATAATGTTAAATATCTATATAATCATTAATACATATATTTAAAACATAATATTTTTTTATTACATTTCATCCAAGTCATATAATATGTGTTTAAATATTTTTTGTCAAACAATGCAATATAATAAAATGTAATAAACAAATTATATTACATATTTAATCATATAACATTTAATCAAATGAGAAGTAAATAAATGAATAATTTATTTTAGAAAGTTGGGAGGGGAATAAGCAAGACAGATTTGTTAGATAGTGAAAGAGTAAAGAGGATGGTGAGATGAAGTAAGAATAACAGCCTAAGAGAAACTTCATGTTTAATATGGAGCTTCAACCTCAACCCATTCATTGGCTTCATCACCCATTTCCAAACTCTCTATCCCACAAGTACATCTATAATTTTAGAAATTCAGAGTACAATCATATCTATAGATGGATTGAGTTACATATTTTGGTGTTGTTAGTAGATGCAACTAAACTACTCATAGCTTCATAGTGTATTTGTGTTCATTCCACTTGGAAACTCATTCTTGTTCCTTTTCTTTTATGAGTGAATTCAAATGCATTATGTTGATTATGGTTATTGAAACATTGGGAATTTATGCAGCTGCTTGTAATTTAAGAATTCAAGCACGTACCTTTCTCATCTAATATTAAAGCAGATGTTATATCACATTATTATTACAAATCTTGTTTAAGGATTTTATTAGTGCATAATACATCACAAATACAATTCATTTCAGCTGTCACCAATAACATCAGTTCAGGGCTTCCATGAAATTCTTAAATCTTATTTATATAATTTTTTAGAATTTTAGACTCCATTTTTTATAATAAAAAATAAACTTTATGGATTAAAATAATAATTTTATTAAAAATCAACCTCCATTTCCTCTTAAATAATGAAAAAAATCGACTTCCCCTAAAAAATAAGCCATCTGAGAGAATTAATAATTGCATATATTTATTGATTTTTTCCAATAAAAAACTGAAAATTTGTAATTCTAATTCTCAAAAAAAAAAAATCCAAAATTCATTGTTCAAACATAAAATAATCCACAAATAATGTGCAGTTTGATTTTACATTTATTCTTGAAAAAAGAGTGAATAAAAAAAATAATAAATAAATATTGTAACATATACAACATTATTACTAGTCAATTATCCAAACTAGCTGCAAGGAATAAATAATCAGAAAAATATGCTCAAAATAAATAAAGCTGGACTTGATAATTTCTCGAAATATTGTTCTTATGGCTCTTGTTGTAAATAAAGAATGAAGGCAGAGCCAATCTCATGTCCTGAAAACTACAGAAGCCTGATTCCAAGGCCAAAACATTTATCAGATAAGATACTGAAAAACATAAAGAATGTTTTGGGTTTGTTTCAGATTGTTGTTCGAAGTTAAAAGAATCGTTTTCTTTCGTCAACGTTAGCTTCGAACAACAATTTAGAGAAAATGTTTAGAATACGCTTTTCTAAACCATAATGCAAAATGATTTAAGAAGAGTATAAAATAAATACCAAAGTAAGTTCAGATGGATTGATTCTCTGCATCAATTGTCCACATAAGAATCCTTGTATCATCTCAGACATGGTACAAGGTTTAGCTCTTTGACTTTGAGTGCTTTACAAGCCAATCAATAACAGAATCAATGTTGGTCGAGTTCTTGCAGGAGATCATGAAGCAGCAAACTTCTCGGTCAGTGATTGACTTCAAAGCCCTGCATAGCACAATGCCATGATTATGATTTTCAGCCCTGGAACAATTAATAATAATCTTTGCTAACTTCAGATTATCATACATTTCATCGGTCAATGCCGGCTTTGATAGAGCTCCTTGCTTGTCGATCTTGTTTCCTAGAACCAATAATGGGATACCATTCAATGATGGCTTGCTCAACAAATCATGAAGTTCACTTTTTGAGATGCTGAAGTTATCAGGATCAGCAGCATCAACCACGTAACTGCAGTTAAGCAAGCAGAACAACAATAATCAAATTTGACAGAGATATCGGTTTGATATAATGAGCCAAACTTAATGGACTCGAATTTAATATGTTTCAAATAAGCTTTATCATGAGTTACACATCTTGTCCGACCAAATTATGTTAGAACCATAATAGAAATATATTTGACTTGGCTAAAGTTTGAACAAAAATTCTAAACCTGATGAAATTAACTAGAGTTCAAAAAGCCATGTCAGTAGACAAGAAGCTGCATTTCAACAAAAAGACAAGGAGGAATTCATTTCTCCAAACTTTGAGATACAACAGATGGTCTAGTCTAGATATGGCACTTGAAAACAAAGAGAATCGACTTAAAAGAAACATGTGAACTGAATTGCAAACTATCTTCTATAAAGGAGTAAAACCAATGGGAAAATTGGACGCACATAGCTTGGAACCCAATTGATTAGGAGGCGGTCACTATGTTTTTGCAGCTAAACCAACATCTAATTAGCTGAAATTGAAGATGATGTCCTAGAATTTTCAGGCAGGGAATATACACATGTCACTGGAAATAACTGTCATTTCCAGAAGAAGAAAAGCAAAAGAAAGTTGGTAACGTTTTAAGAATACAAATGTCATTCAGGACGCATGATAAAAGATTCAGCAATCATTCGTGTTACTACTAGATGCGATTTGAGACTACATGCAAAATTTAGGTAAGGATGTGAATTCCATACACGATAGCAGAGACTGCACGACAATATCGCTCCCACATGCTGCGGAATCTTGGCTGCCCTCCAAGATCCCACAGCTTTATGGTGACATTCCCCTTAGTCACTTTCCTCATATTGAATCCTACCTGAGGAATAATGAGACAATGATAAGTACCTATATAACAAATAATATGAACAGATGTAGAAATTTCAGAAGTTTGAGGGTTAAAAAACCAATAACTGAAAGGATATCGCCATTAGCAAAGAGGCATCCATAAATCTTCTGGAAAAGTTTGATTATTCATGTACATATGAAAAACTTACCGTTGGGATCATGTCTTCACTATAACCACCGGTCTAGCAACAAGACGAAATAAGTCAGTTTCCAACAAATCAATTCAAGAATACAACATTAGGGAAAAACATACCGACATTTGCAGTAACATACTTACTGCAATAACGTTTACAAGCGAGGTCTTTCCAGCATTCTGAAGTCCTATTAAAGACAGCTCCATCTCCTGCTTAAAAAACAGGCTGCAATTCCATTTATGGGAAACTGAGAGACGTGATATAAAGGCGTCTTTCAAGGTCAGGAATAAGAGCAACTACAAAGCAAAATAAACTAGAAAATCCTCACATGTCTCTCCCTTTCAGATGCAAAAATGATTCCGCTTCCAGTTTCAAGCAATCACCTAAACTAAGATTTGACAAAGTTTTATGTTGTTTCTCACTACCATTACCCTCTTTACCTGGGCCTGGGATCGGCAAGTTAATTAGGCAATCATCTTTGCTAATCCTACATAACATGCTTCACACAGATGCACATCGTTCTGCCACTGAATTAACATAAGAATGCAATGCATTATAGACAAAGGCAAGTATATTTCTTCTTATACAAAGCATACCCATTTCTTTAATTTCATTAACAGACCTTCTTAAAAAACAATATATCAGAAAAATCTTGTGAAAAAATAACTAAAAAAAGCTTTCAGATAACAACAAATACGATGAACTTGGCATAATATACAATTGAAGAACAACAGTGTGAATTATAATAGAACTAAATAACCAAATATGACGGAATTTCAATATTGAGAAGCAACAGATTGAAGGAAACTCACGGACAGATGACATAATCATAGTCTCAGTTTTATATAATTCGAAATGAGAATTAAGCAATGCACAAATACACATTAAATGGAAAAAAATACAAAATTTAAATAAGAAAATCAGAAAAAAGAGAACGATAACAGTAATTTTAACATCGAGGAATGAAGAAGCTAACCTGCGAAGCCAATTGAGAAAAGCTTCCCAAAAACCCATGATCACAGGAACAATAAGAACTGCAGAGATCTATGGAGATGAAAATTCTCAACAACAAAATCAAAAATAAAATTAAAAAACTTTATCATAAAAACAGATATATAGAATCAGAGAGAAAGAGATCTCTCTTCTTTCCACTCTCTCAGCGTTTTTCAATTTCTGCCAAAAATCCAAATCATCAAGAATCTGGCTCCATGCTTGTTTAAAACAGTTCCAGAATTTGTACGGAATACCGTACTTCCTTTTTTTATTTTATTCAATAAAATGGAAATTCATAAATATATATTTCAATTAACAGATAAAATCCAACCAAAAAAATCAAAAAATTATTATCTAAAAATTATTATTAATTGTTAAATAAAACTTATCAACATTGAGTGAAAAAGAATGATTACAAATGATAAAGACATATTTTTGAAGTTTTTTCTATTACACTTATTATTTTATGTTGTTTAATTTATTATTTATCATAATTTATTTTAATATAAAATGATAATGTATTTTATAATAATTGTATTTCACTTATTTTTTGTTAATAAAATAAAATGACAAGGGCCAAATATAACACAACAACATTTAAAATGATTAATAGAAATAGTTTTGATAATTGGATGATTTTATACAATTATTTATTTATTTATTATTTTAGAAATGGAATTTTTAATCTGCAATAAAATTCGTAGTGTGATGAGACAAAGGGTGAAGTTTCCTTAATCAGTTTGTGTGGACCAGGAAACAGAAGATTCCCAAAAGATAGTTAAAAGCAAAGGACTACAACTTGAAGCATTCTCCTACTCTCCGATTCCCGCGAGTGTCTACCACACCTATTTCATTATGTCTTTTTATGTATTTATAAACTATTATTTCTACGCATAAATCAATTATTTATTATTATTCTATATTTAATGCTAATATATATATATATATTAATTTTTCGTAAATAATTATATTAATTGATTAATTATTTTACTGATTTGAATAGTATTATCTTGTATTTGAATCATTACATAATTGATAATTTATTTATTCAAATTAATTATATAAATTATGTTAATATTTTAATTTTATATCAGATTAATATTAGTGTATGAATTATATTATTTAATTTTAAATAAATAATTAATAAATTTTTAAAATACAATTTATGGTTTTGATTAAAATATAAGTGGATGTTCATTAATCCACAATAATATAACATAGTGCGTGATTTAGGGGATATCAACCGCCACAAACCACCCATTGCACGTGACAAAAATCACATGGCACGTACTAAACTTGGATTAAAATATATTATGAATTATAAATGAGACGGATATTAAGATTCAGAAATAATATTTTTAAAAACATCCCGTAATCTAAATCCTTGAGACGAACCTACAGCCTCCATGCACTAGCCCAGACAACCGGTTGTTCCTTCCAGCGAAGAAATATGCCGGCGCCGTCACCGCACTGTGTCATTGACCAGCTTTCCTTGTATCTTCTCAAAAGGGCACGTGTATCATCGGCTATTTCATCGCTCAACAAGGCAGGATAAAACCCACATGCATGCAACCGTGAAGACCACCGTGCCGCCGTTTCCCGCCGCTCAATTGACTCCGAAGGTTGACATGCCACCAGGTCAATCATTGCGCGTCCAGCTCTTCTCTCTAACGTCAATCTTACATCACTTGAATTTGAAAAACTTTCCTCTAGCGACTCAAAGTAAACCCTAAACCATCTTAAACATTCTTGAAAACCTCTTACAAACTCCATCCCATCAACACCCACATCAAGATCAGCTTCCTCTTCAACAATAGTGATGATTCGTGGTTGTAATCTTCGAAAATTTGATATCATGTGATCTCTACGATTAGAAACTGATGTCACAGAGTGTAAAGACCCTACAAAATTTATGGCTAAAGCTTCATCTTCTTTAATGTCTAATTCAGCCAAATTTAGGTCATACAAATCGCCGGTATGGTGTATAATATTGAATTTAAATGGTACACCCATGAGCCTAGCAAATTTTTCCATTCTGTTTCCAATTTCTTTCATTACTTTATTGATTGAAGCTGAACCCCTATAGCGGCCGCCGCTGCCACCACTGTCACAGCCGCTTACTTCGCTACCCACTATGGTGGTTAGCCTCAAATGCGGCGTTTCGTCGGTTCTGGTAGCTAAGGCTTCTAGCAGAGTAGGCCATTGGGTACAAAATGTGTAACTAATATCAATGATATGCAATTTATTTTCACCTTCAAATGCTTCCATAATTGCACCGTTACAAATTGCGTGACCAAAACTATTCCAAGGACTTACCTCTTGAAACTTCAAGAACACCTTTCTAGTCGATTCAAAAGAGCAACGTTTTTCCGATACATAAGCTAAATTCCGGTGACATTCCTGGCCAGTACTCATCACCCGGCTGAAAAAAGCTTGTAGAAAATACCAGGCAAGCTTTTGATCTACATCTCCATAAGGTGAACCAAGTTCATTAAGCATCCACAACAATTGCTGAGTTCGATCACTGTTGCTATCAGCAATAGCATGAGCAGTATCAAGGAGGATATCGGTAGCCCATGACTTGCCGGAAGGTTCAAATTTCATGTCATGAGAAGGAATGCAAGAGAATCGATCAGTAGATTGAAAAGCATAATGGTAATATTTAGAAGAAGATGAAAACAAGTCTTGTTCTTCTTGTTCATCCATGAAAGAAGTGAAGCATTCTTCAACTTCTTGTGGGTAAAGTTTATTGCTAGAGGTTCTGCTTGTTGAGGTGTCGAAAGATTGATGATCAGGTTGGCGTTGCTGTAGATCAAACAACCTAGAAAATGTATCCATCTAACCAAGAATGGAGAAGGGATGTGTTTTTAAAGGTAGAAATTGTGAATGAAGGCACTCAGAAATTGTTTAAATAAAGGCTCTGGAATATATTTAATTCATCAAATAGATTTATAAAATTTTACAACCACATTGTTTATTTTTTACATGATATAATAATGCTAATATTTCTTATTCTTTTATATAATTATATTAATGATATTTTATGTAAAATTAAAACAAATTAAAAAAATGTATGAAAAAAGAGAGGGAATGTTAGTGGGAGGAAGCATGGGAATTGGGTATGAGAAAGCTGCAAACATCATCAATATCCATCCAACATTCATTTGCTCCTAATTTCTTTGCACTACATTCCCTTTTCTATTACTTATCTAAAATCCAATCTATATTATTATGTTTTCTTTTCATCATTCAATACATATATATATATATATGTTGTGGATTTAAAACTCCATTAAATAATACTATAAACATGCAGCCTTGTCATAATTAATAATGCCCATATTACATTGTTCTCCGGTTTCTAGGGCATGCTTGCTTCCACTCTTCCTTGATCCTTCCTGTCTCCTCTGTCTAGCATATAGAGTGGAATGGCAGTTTGCAGCATTGAAGTATATATTATTTGAAATTTGATTTTGTTGATGCTTTGTATACTGTGAGTGAGTTTCTCTCGAGGGATGAATGGTGGTGAGATTCCAATGTGCCTGCGGATTCTATTGCAGAGAATTTGGTTTGCGGAAAGTTTTCTTCCAAACCATCATCCCACAACCCATCACCTCTAATTCCAACCACTTCCTGGTTTTCTTCATGTCTGTGTCTATGTATTTTTTCATTGTATATAATATATTTGTTTATATTTTTATCATTAAAATTATATTTATAATAATATGTAAAAATAAACCTTAGAAAGTAATATTTTATTGTTTTAAACTTAGATTGTTTGAATTGTTAATTCTTTTATATTGAATCCAACGAATATCAATGAGATAGATTATAATATTATTTGAATATTATTATATGGAGGATGAATATCGGCAAAGGAGCATCATGTTTATTTTTTTACTTTTATATTTATATATATATATATATATATATATATATATATATATATATATAAATAAAATAACATATTAGTTAAATAAATAAAAAAAGAAAGAGGAGGGGAATGTGGAGACAGAATGTGATGTTTGAGGGCATAAAAATGCAGGAAAAATGGAGATGGGAGTTACAGAGAACAGCTGGATACCAAATTATTCATCTCGAAATCCATTATCAGACTATGACCCTTCACTCTCCTATTAATCAATGCCTTCTCATGTATAAGGCTGCCTTTCTAATGCCATTTCCCTTCACCACCTTCTCCACATGCTCCATCTCCACTCTTCCTATCATCTTCACATGGAATAAATCTCCCCTTATATCTTATATTTTTTTTAAAAATATTTATATTATTTGATATTATATTTACTAATTATATTTAAAATTTATATTTGAAATTTAAAGCCCATAATTTGTAATTATTTTATGTAATTTATTGATTTTTATGCTATTTTTTGAAGGAAAAAAATACAAAATTGACATTTGAAACTAAATATGAAATACAAGCAATCAATCAGTTAGTTAATAAATTTAAATTTTAATAATTTAATCCTATTCTTAATTATAATAAATTAAAGTATCGGAGTTCTCAAAAGAATATTTTTACAAATATTTTATTGTTAAATAAAATAATAATTAAATATTATGGATATTTAATAAAATCATTAACATTTAATCAAATTCATAATAAACTTAGGTCGAAACTTGGACCAACAATAAAAAGAATCAAACTCGGTGAGTTTAAAGCTTAACTCAGCATGATGCTTCGGATTATCAATGGGTCACACGATCCGGCCCATTTTAAAGCCTACAAATACTATAATATAGTAAGCCCATAATATCGAGTTCATTTAGAACCCTAATACCACAATTGTACTATATATTTGCTTCATTCTTGGCAATCCCCCATTCTCTGCTGGATAACCCTAGCAGCCAAGATGAAGTACAATCCTAGGGTTTCGTCGTCCCGGCGTAAGAACCGGAAAGCTCATTTTTCAGCTCCATCATCCGTCCGTCGGATCTTGATGAGCGCGCCGGTTTCCGCTGACCTCCGTCAGAAATACAACGTCCGATCGATGCCAGTTCGCAAAGACGACGAAGTTCAAGTCGTACGTGGGACCTACAAAGGTCGTGAAGGTAAGGTGGTTCAGGTTTATCGTAGGAAATGGGTGATTCACATTGAACGCATAACCCGTGAGAAAGTAAACGGCTCGACCGTGAACGTCGGGATTAATCCATCGAAGGTAGTGATTACTAAGCTCCGTCTTGATAAGGACCGTAAGAGTCTTCTAGATCGGAAGGCGAAGGGACGCGCTGCCGCTGATAAGGATAAAGGTACTAAGTTCACGGCTGAGGATATAATGCAGACCGTTGATTGATCCGTTTTGAAATAATCAAGCGGTGGTTGTTCCTTTTTCGTTAAGAAATCGAGTATTTTCCATTGATAGCGATTATAACTGTGCTTCTAGGAGCTTAATTATTACTGTTTGTTCCTTTTATGGTTATGTGGAAGCTCAATTTTGAGTTATGGTATGGAGTTAATATTTTCCTGCTTATATTAATTATTATTATATCTTTATCCTGTTTTTGTGGTGGGATATTTAGGACTGCAATGAGTTTGCCATTTTGTTTCATCCAATTGATTGATGGGTTTGGGAATTTCTTTTTCTGGACTGATTGTAAAGGCATCAATGAAGAATGATTTGGGAATTGGGTAGTCGAATTTTAGTTATGGGGTAGTATTTGGAGGTGAGGGCCTTGTTCAACAATGCGTTTTGTTTTAGTTTATTAAATGAGGAAAAATGAGGTTTTTGAATGCATTTTCCATTGTTGAAATGAGCATGTTGTTTTAGCTGCAAAAATTTATGTTATTGATATGTATAAAGAATGATAATGACCGGTTTCAAATATGTTGGTGAACTGTCTTGAATTACAAGCATTGAAACCAACTATATGAGAATTTGTTTAATGAAGCAGCTCGGTTCAATGGGAAGGGCGGCACTCGGTTCATTTAAGTTGTCATATGGTGATGAACATTCATGAGCTAGTCCGTTAATGGCTTAATATGAAGTATACGATTTCTTTTTTTATTATAAAGGTTTAATTTAAAAATATTTCTTAAGGTATTGTGACAAATATAATAGTAATTTTTAATTAGAAAGCAAATTAATATAAACCAGTATAAGTGGATCAAGCTATGTGGGCTATTTTTGCACCTACTGATCATCTCATAAGTTATTCAATTTTTTAGGTAATTTTCTTGTTTTGAGATCTATTGTGTAAAAGATCTACGCTATTTATTGTTTTGAGATCTATCAATTCAAGCTCTACGCTGTTTCCAGATTATTATGTACAGCTCGTCAACTATTATGTTTCATTCATAAACTTCGGAAAGCCGCCCGCATGAAACTAGGAACTTGAATGCGAGTTTGAGATTCCAAAAACAATGAAACAGGCAAATTGAAAGAAGTTAAGAGATATGTAACCCAAGTTACAATTTTCTAAGTTTAATGGAGAGAAGCTGGGAAAAACAGCAGGATTATGAAAGCCAAGTATTTCTTTCATGTGGTTGGAAATCAACGGTTTCAACTAACAGCTCTTAATTTCTGAGGCGAAGGCCTCGTATATTGGCATCTAAGATTAGGGCCGAACACAGATCCTTTACGAGATAAGTTCCCGATCAGGAACCAGCAGCTATTGTTCTTAGAAATCTTTTAACTGAAACCTGCATGTCCAAGAACCTTGAACAGTTTTGGGTTACCAGTTCCGGCCAAGTTTTCCGGTCCTTGCATGGAAATATTTATATTTCTTTGAGATCTACAAATAAAAGCTCTGCAACAATTATAGAGACAATAAAAGCGAAAGGTATCTTCCCATCAATCAAAATTTTGAGTCCCTCCACAAAAGAAGAATGGAAAATGCAAAAGTATGAATATGGCTACAAACCCTACAAACAATAATCGGGAAGGGAAGAAATGCAAGTCCACAGTCATAACAATCCTACAAAATTGCTACTGCGGAGCTATTTATTGACACTCTACAAAGTGCCTCCCAGGGGAAAAAAATACCAAATAGTGCTTCAGAAAGTGGCAGACATAAAAATCAAGGCTTAAAAGCAAAAACAAAGCCGAGTTTTGGATTCTTTTCCAAGGCTTTGGTGTCAAACTCACCTGAGACCGTTATCAAGGACTTTGGAATAACCTCATGCTGCAGCAATGCTCCAAGGTTTCCGTGGTTGTTGAGCTTGCCTTTCACCGTTGTCAGGGGATCAATAGCATATGAACCTCCAACTGTGAATGTGTTCTCATTCGTAGAAAACCTTCTAGAAATGTCGGCTACACCAGCACTCTTCTTTGATTGGTCAAGGTAGTGCAGGTACGATGCTTTAATTGTGTCTCCCTTGTCGCCCCTGGAGGAATAGAGTGCTAAGCATGAACACATACATGTTCTAAATTTGGTGTGCAGAAGAAGTTTCCTGCAGAAAGAAAGGAGTGCAAATGCATGCAAAACTTACAAAATTATTGAGGCACAGGAATCAGGTTTTGTCACGCTAATGCCAGAAGTGTATCTTGTAAATCTGCCAGAAGCAGTATCATAGCTTGCGTCTGCGCCGAGAGCAATTGTTGGGGTACCAATTGTGCCAGAAAAATCAACTCCAGGAGATTTGTTCAAAGCAAGGGTTGTTGTGAAGGTTGCATGGTCATGGAAATACTGAACCTCCAACTGCAAATGTTTTTAAGAAAAAATCAATTATAAAATCAAATCATTAAAATCAAATTTCAAACTTCAGAAAAAAATAAGTTAATCCTAATTTTGTAGATGGTATCCACCCAGATCAAGGAACATCAAAGGAATACTTGTAATCATATAATATTTCTCGTAATCAAGTTTCCACATGTGCTTTAACAGGAATTCTAGCTACGAAGTAAGATAAATACAACACCTTTCCAGAATTATAATTAGGTAATTTGAATGAAGCAATAGCCTTAGTTTTTGGAAGGATTTCAGTAAACGTGTAGGTTGTTAAGATCTGCACATCAATAACGAGAATGTTAGCCAGAGAAGGGAGTTCAAAGTTGACTACTTTAGAATAAGAAAAGAAGAACCATACATTAGATTCTGTATCAACTTTGATATCAATGACAGCGTTCTTGTATTTGTACACTGCAGCTACATCTCCAGTTGAGAGCCCTCCTTTTTTGACAGCAGAAGATGTCAAGGCCTGAAAAACAGAAAATATGGTTGTTACCAACAATGATCGTATCTTGAACAAAATCAAAACAACATTACAGAGCAAAATCTCAGCCAAAATGGAGGCAGAAGAGACAATTGTAATCATTTGAGCTCAAAAACAGTAAACTGATCTGCATAGGGTCCTAAGATACCACATTTTTTTATAAAAAAAATTGCACTATCGTTTTTTTCCAACTCTGCAAAAGCCTTTCTTCTAATTGACCTATACCTTCCTTCACACATGTAGATCACACTTGATGATTAGTTTGCCCTTTACACCCATATCTTGCACCTTAAAGATATTCCTACCTTAGATGTTAACGCAATAAATAATGCCATCATCCTTCGGACTCTCATCAATTACCATCTGATATCATGAGTCCACTAAATGTGTCTTGAGTAGAATTTCAATTTATTTCTTTTTGCTTTTTCTCAAGCCATGTTAACATCAGAACTCTCAATCAAATAATGTTATCACTAGTCAACTGCATTCAAAGAAAAGACATGATATCACTCAATCCATTCAGTCATCATGGATGAAACTTGAAAAGGAGAGGAGAACCACAAATAAATAATAAATTATTAAAAAAAAAGTAGTAAGATAAGTTGCTGCATTCCTTAAATCCAAAGAATTCGAAAGAAATACGCAATACAAACTAAACAAACTGTTGCAATAATTATGCGGTACTTCTATAATCTTTCACATTAACAAAAACCTAAAAGTAACGACAGCAAGTATGAAAAGCATTTCGACCAGATAAAATTCCAGCACAATTGCCGAATACACAATAATAGCTACCGGCAACAACCTCTTCGGATCACTACGGTTGAACACAATGCAACCACAGAAGGAAAATCACAACTCATTAAGTGAAAAGAAAAAGAAAAGGCAAACACTAGACCAACAATCAGAAACCTCAATGTCAGTACAAACAAGTTACTACTCAGCCGTGAATGCGAAAGAAAAATATAAAGAGATTTATAGAGACGTACCACGCCGCTACCGCTATAACTGTAGACGCTGAATCTCTGATCAGAGGTATAATCCTTCGTCAACAGATCTACAATATGAAGTCCAAAGTCATCGATCAATACATACATACATAACTTTCTTCAGCGTACAATAGAGACTCGAATAATAGTTAATGAATTGATAAATTAAACAATTACCTTTGGCTTTTTTGCCGAAATCAGAGAAAAGTCCAGGTCCCTTGCTCATGGTTGATTACAGATCGCGAGAGAACAAAAAGAATCAAAAGGAAAGACACTGCGATAAGAGAAATGGCATTTGTTTGGTTTTATTTTTTTTAAGTGGTGGCGGAATAATTGGAAATCGTAAGATTTAATATTTTCATATTTTGACGGTCAAGATAGACTTTTATTTTCTGTCAGATGATTTTCTAATGACCGTTAGATCTAATCGATGGAAGTCACTTATTGTGGGGTCAACTTTCCTTGCAATGGCATCAGCTTCCTGACCTGTTTATGGCACCTGGCAGTGAACCGGTTAAGTTCATTACAGCTAATCAGATTTATTTTATATTTATTTTTAAATTTATTCTTTGATTTAATTCGTTTAAGTCTTTTATATTTCTTTCATGAGCTTATTAATTTTTGAATAATAAATGTAAAAAATTCGTCAAAATTTAAATAATTTTTTACTTGTCGATTTCTAGTTAACTGTAAATAAATGATTTTAATCTTTTTTTATGAAGTGTGATCAAATGCAATTAATGAAAGTATTTAAAAAGGAAAAGTAATAACAATTAGTAGACTTAATTATCTTCCTTACTTCCTGATTTTGCTGTATATACATGGAGGAAAGACGTTTCCAGGATCTTTCTGTTCTGAACCTTTTTCCAGGAAAAGCCCATCTATTCTTCCACCGCAGTAAATCTTCCGGTTTCATAGACATGGTACAACCAGACAGGTTCAAGCAATGCTCTGGCAAGTTTTAATTTCTGCCTGGAATCTTCATCGTTTTCTTCTTCTAATTCTTTCTCAATCTGAGGGTAAATTTCAGGCAGAGAACTTAACATCATGTTAAGTTCATCCCATTCTTTGTTTTCTTCCCCAACTAATTTCCTACAGACAAAGCGTACAATTCCTGACACCAATCCAAAATCTCGTTTCTCCAGGCCAATTAAGGAATACGTCAGGAAAAGTACTCCAACTCCATCCAGCACCTTTGGATTGCCTTTCAACAGGGAAAGTGTCATTTCAATGAACTTAACGAATACAGGAAATTCACTTGATTCTGAAACCCCGTAATCTTCCTCTTCACCATTATCTTTACTTAGTTCAGAAAGCTCAGCCTTGGCTAAAATCAATGGCCATGATGGAAAATGGAGCTTAATCTGAGATAATGATGTCAAACATGTGGTTTCTGATGGATTTTCCACAAGTATGGAAGCTGACCCTAGGGCCAGGATTAAATCAGGCAGCCAAGTTTTTGCGGGTACAGCAAAGCGAGAAGCAAAACCAGAGCCCAGATAAAGCTCGACGGAGATGATCAGATCCAACAAATCATTGGCAAGATGAAAAGATTCCAGCGGCGGTGGTGAAGATTCATCAGAATTTTTTAGGGAGAGATTAAGCAACTTGGCGGCATAGCTGAAAGAGCTTCTAAGGCATATCAGAATTTCTTTCAATCTACCGTTCTGAAATTGCAGGGTTTCTTTATTTTGTTTCGTTAGGAGAGAGATGACATGCTTTATATATGATGACGTATAGCTCAAGCATCTTGGGTGACTGGTAGATAGAAAACCCATTGCAATGGAATCGACAATGAACTTGAGGATTGCAGTAAGGATCTTCACCTTGTTTGACATTATCTTCTCTTTACCAAGAAGTGAGCCTGCATAAATGTTGAAAGAGACAACAGAACGGTTCAAGCAAAAGTGAGACATGGTGGGATTGGGATTAGGAACAGCGTCTCCATTCATTAGAAGTTTCTTGAATCTCAACCCGCTTAATTCTTCATCATCTGAATTTGTCCCAAATTCGATAAAACATTTCATTTCTTAAAACTATCTATCTGTCTACTACTCAAATCCACCTCAACTGTATAGACTATCCTAGCTTGACTGCATAAATAGGTTCAACTATTGATACACCCAAACTTGTACCTTAATCGAACTTGGATATTAAAATTTAAAGTAAAATCTATTTTAAACTCGCAAATTACCATCCAAACTCATTCTATTAGGACTCGGTTGGATCCTATACCCACAAATACACTCCCGACTGCCATCTCTAATTAGCATCTTATAGTTGCATTCAAAAGCCAATAAACTAAGTGCATCTGAGTTGGATGCTTACCATCATCAGTTGCATTCAAAGCATCTTTATGAGAATCCTTTTGCTTGTCTTTGTTAAGATGGGATTTCCTGCGTTTTTGTGTTCGGACTCCAGAATTGCCAGAAACCTCAACTTCACCTCCTTCAAGAAGCTTCTGGGTACAAACAAGCAGGTGATCTGTTGTCTCATCCACTACTGTCAGCTGAAAGAAAAATTTGCAAATAACAGCAAATCAGAATCATAATGTTGTTATTTCGATGATTTTGTACTGAAAGGTAAAAACAATTACTTGCCTCCAGAATTGATGAAGAGTCAGATCCATCTTTCTTCTTCTTACCAGATTCATTCTTGCTAAAATTAATAACTTGCAGAGCCATATGCGAGGCAAGAGTTGTATATGCTAAAACAGGCGATAAATCCATGTATTCGGAGAAGCTACATTGCATAATGCTTACTTCTGAAATGACTTTTAAAGCAAGAAATGAAAGTTCTAGAGCTTCAGACTGAAGTAGAGCTTTTCTGGCGTACTCAGAAACGAGCAAGTCTTTTATTTGCCAGGCTATTCCAAGAGCAACTGAGTAATCATCGTCGAAGTTAGATGCAGATTTTCCATTAATATGCTTCCATTTGGCTGAAATTTTGACTCCAGATTTGCTTATTTTCCTTTTTCGAGGGGAAATTCTCTGTTTTGGCATCTCAACCCCAAATTTAATATGGCAGCGATAGGCAGTTTTCTGCAAAAGCCTCGTTAAAGCATCAAACATATCATCAAAACTTTTACAAGATAGCATCAACTTATGGGCAGATCTCACTTCATCTTGCAATTCTACATTCTCGGTTATTCCATTACAATTAGTGATAACTTGCATACATTCTTCAACAAGCAAGCGCACGTCCTCTGGTGAGATGAAAGAAAAAATATCGAGCACAGAGGACTGAGAAGACCTGGTAGATGCAGCAGAAAACAAAGCTTTTACTTTCCCACCAGAAAAAAACTCTTTCAGGGCATTCTTGTAGCTAGGATCACCTACCAGGCTGTTGCAAAGATAGCAAGCAGCAGAAAGTAAACCCTGTATTTGATCTGAATCTAGCTTTTCATTTGACAATACCAAATTGATCAATACTCTGAACAGTTCCATGAGAGATTTCAAAGGTGCCCCTTCCATTACAGCGAATTCACAGAACCTTGATCCAGCCTTTGGGGACCTTTTTATAAGTGTGACACAGCGATTACATGCTTCTTCAATGCTAACTTTTGAGGGAAAATACGATGGGATAAGCAATCTTGTCATCTTCTGAGCAACCTGCGGTTGATCATTGGCAAGAGTTGACAGTATTACATCTAAACCAACAACCTACAGATCCATGACCAACCAAAAAGAACGAAAATATATTAAAATACAGGAAGAAATATGAAGAGAATACCAATCAGAAGCTGGGATCAAGGATAAAAATTACCTTATTAAACTGGAAAGATGGAATATCCCTTACAAGTAGGAGGAGATCGATAACAGCAACACGAATTGAGAGAACATTATCCAATATCAAATGTCCTAATCTTTGCAAAAGAACTTTGAGAATTTCATGAGATTGTGGACTTCCAAGCAAATAAACAATCCCATTAACCGTGGAAAGCCTAACTTCATAGCACATATCATGGGACACGTCATCGAAAATTTTGGTAAGAATCTTTGTAATGGTAGATGATGGTATAATTTCCCAAAACAAATGGAGAATACGGCAACAGCCTTCCACAGAAACAACTCTCACATCTGGGCAATCATCCATCAGCAATCTTTCTAATAAAAAGAACTCCTTGTCAAGCAGTTTATCCTTTTCTTCTTTGGTTACATCAGGATCCTCGAGAGGAAACAAATCTAATAGTAAATGAAGCGAATTAACGCGGACATTTGAGTTCGCAACCTGTCAAAATAGCCCAGATACGATCAGCTAAAGTTCAGAATAGAATAAATTTGGCCTGCAGTATCGAATTACCTGAAGCGAGCGAAATATGAGAGGCTCAGCAAGGCGGAAGAGCAACTTCTCGACACCATCAGTGATCCTTTGACTGATAAAACCACCTAAAATTCTCCTAATAGAAGCTGCTAAAACACCTGAATTAGAGTAAATTGCACCCTCGATCAAATCCTGAAGAAATCCGTTCTCAATCTCATCCTTAAATTTCCCGTCAACACCTTTCCATGCCCGAAATAAAATCTCTCCATAAGCCTCCAAAATCGACTTCCTTCCAAAACGAATCTGTGACTTTATCATAGCTAAAGCTTCCTTAAGTAACTGCATGCTTAATCCAAACATAAATGCTAGAAAACGCCTGCCATCCTCTGTCTTTAGAAAAAGAGGAGCAATAACACACCTCATTAGCAACAACTTCAAATCTTCTATACTTTCATCTTCAAAATCAAACATATTAAATGCCTCACGCAATGAATAAACCCGACAAACATCAATTTTCCTTTTCGAAGTCAGTGACCTTGAAACTGAAAACGGTATAAACTGAGAAATTAGCATTTCTCTCCCAGGCAAATTCTCCTTCCAATAAAACTCGCATAAACTTGCGATTTCTAACGACAAGCTCAAATCCGACTCGAAAAGAGCCAGATTATCATGCAATAACTGAACAACAAGTATCAAACCGGAGGGCGAAAACGCCTTTTTCGGGTGCGAAACACACAAGAAAGTAACGTGAGCAAGTACTTGAAGCTTATGAATGATTTCTTGTGAGAGATTTGATTCATCTTCTGTGGAACTCGGTTCAGTTTTCCTCATTGATCTGCGTGGGCGTTTCAACGGAGGAGAGCACACAGGAGTATGGTGTTCCTGAAGATTCTCAAAGGAAACGATTAAATCGGAGATGGAGGTGTGAAGGGAAGTGGAAATTGATAGCGACGATGAGCTGGAGACATTGTGGACTACAGCTTTGAGTGAGGATTTTGAAGATTTGAAATTCAATTTCATCGCCGACGAAATGAATTCCTCCGGCGAGGATTTAAGAGAAGAACGAAGTCTCTTCTCCATGGAAAACTTGCATGGCGAAGAACTGAAACTTCCGGGTTTTAAACAAGTCATAGACAGGAAGAGGGACAACGTATTGGACTGTGACGCTTAAGGAACGACAGGCGGTTCTCGCTCCATCTGATTGGTTTGTGTTATTCAAATTTGGCGTGTCGTGTAGCCTTAATTCAGCGGAAATTCAAATGGATGATTTGGCGCTGAACTGAAACAGACGTAGGGCTCATGCAAAGAAAGCTTTTAAGAGAGAGTGGGGCCATTATTTGGATCCGTTTAATTTTGCTTTTGGGCTCTAAAATAGGCCCGAATGGCAATGTGTACGGAACTTGAAGCTCCGAAATTTAAAAAAAGAGTACAATAAATAAAATTTAAAAGAACAGCCTGTTGTAAATATTTAGATGGGAAACTTAGAAAAACAGTAAAAAATATATAATTAAATTTTCGTATTTTTATAAATATTTATTGCATTATTTATATAATAAAATGGTTATTTTTTAAAATATCCTATTATCGTAAATAGTTTTAAAAAGTTCACTTTCTAATTATCTCTATTTATAAATGGTTTTAAAATTTTCATTTAATGGAGAAAATTGGTGTGTATTTTTATTACAATTAAATCTTTTAACTGATTTTAAATTAAAATTAGAGTCTAAATGGTATTAAATCATTTTTATTAGCTAATGTAAATTATTTCGTATATAATTACTAAGTATGAAATATCACATTGTTTTTATTTTGAATAAAAAAATCATATTAATCAATATGTTTGGCTTTAATTTTTTTTTAAAAACAACATTAAACTTGTAATCATTTAAGAAATAAGTAGAAAACATCATACTTTTTTGAATTAATTGATGAAATCCCTTCCAAAAACTAACTCTTGATTACATCTACTTCTCTTAAGTTTCGACTTAAGGTTCCACTAATTTTCAATCAATTACAACACGGATTTTACAAATGAATCATAAACCCCAGTGTTTTCAAGGCTCACACTCAAAACTTTATAAGAATTAACCTTGCAAACTCTCAAATACAAATTAATGCCCAAACATTAATCACTCACCAACCCATAAAAGCAATCTCTAGCTTTCCATAAGTTGGATGAGAGCTTACAATAGATAAAAACATACAATACAAGTAAACTTAATTGTTCTTGACAATCAAAGCTAAAAGGAAAAGTTGCTTTGCAAAAACTAAAAGTTAGAGATAAAATATATAAAAGTTCTCTATGAAAATAGTCGTTAAAAAAGGTTTAAAACCTTTCTTAAAAGTCGTGTATGGGCGTACCTATCTTGTACGCCCGTATGTATTTAAAATTCTTCAAAGAGAAAATGAGAGGGAAATGTGGTACGCTCATACCATCATTGGTACGCATGTACCCAAAAAAATTTCCTACGAGCTCACGTACGGCTGTACCACCCAATGGTACGCTCATACCAAAATAAGTTTACTGATAAAACAAATTCCTATGAACAACGGTACGCTCGTACCAACCAATGGTACACCCGTACCATGCTCTATCAAACAGTTCTAACTAGGTACAGTCAGCTGTATAGCCGTATCACTTAACTAAGCCATTTAGTATGCCCGTACTAACATAAAAACTTATATAAAAATGGTAAATAACTTAAATTCATTCATATGTGGCATACACATCAAAACCTAGGGTCTAACAATCTCTCCCTTTTTGATGTTGGCAATTTAAGTTCAATTTGCAAAAACTCATTTAAATGAAATTTAGATTTGAAAAATTTTGGAAATCTCCCCTTTTGTTTTAGAATACATGCCATGTAACCATAGGTTATCAAACAATCACAAAGAAAGGAGCAATGGATAAACATAATCAACAAAATCAAAGATAATCATAACATAACATGATAAACTGAATAAACATCATATATATAACATCAAAAGATGTTAAGTACAATAATAACATAAAAAATAACATAATGAATGATAGAACCGAATAGGATAGCCTTGTCATGCTGCTTCTGGACGCTGATCTCATGGAAAGAGGTTTGAAGCCAATGTTCAGACTGAATGGGAGTACCTGTGACCATGCAGTATAAGAAGATAAGGTCAGGGCCTGTAATGGTGTCATTAGAATATGATCTTATGAACATAAGATAGGAGATCAGTCTATGAGACGGATGGAAGGAGGTGTTGAGGGCAATGTCCCTCCAAAAAGCATTGTGGTCAAATACCACGGATTTGGCATTAGAAATGCCATCAGTGCGGAATCCAAAGAGAGCGTCAAACTCAGAAGCAAAAAGAGAGTGATACCTTCGAAAGAAAAAGAGGTAGACAGATAAAATGTCTGTAGGAACTCAAGAGCTACAGACTGAACAAAATGGTTAGGTAGGAATGTGAAATTTGACCAACATAAATTGGTTAAATATCTCAGAACATCGTTATCTATTTTGGTCTAACGGAGAGTAGGATGACACGTAAAACGAGAGTAAGAGAAGACTTTCTCACTCAGAATGGATGTCCTAATAGTAATGGCAGGAGTAGTCCCTCGAGGGGCAGAGCCTGCAAGAACAGTGCGCTTGACTCTCCGTGAGGAAGAGTCATCACGATCTTCGGAAGTAGACATAAGTAAAATCAATGAGAAATATGTAATGGAGTTAAAAACAAAATTTTACAAAAATTCGGCAGAACAACGACGAGTTTTGAAAAATTGAAAAGCTGGAACCTGCACAGAAATCAATAAAATTTGACATACAAGTCCTAAACACAATCCAAAATAATAAACTCTAAAGAACCTAAAGCTAAAACAACCTAAAATGATCAAAAAATCAAAAAGTTGAAAAATAGTAAACAGGCAATGAAACAGTAAAATTGAAATATGAAAATAGAGTGAAATAAGCGATAAGAATACCAGAAAATGAAGTAGGAGTACGGGCAATGTAGTTTGGAAGGGTTGGAAATTGATTGCAAAAGATTTGGCTAAGGATTTTGAGAGAAAACTGAGTTAGAAATGAGTGAAAAACTGAAAAATCACGTTTAAAAACTGTTTTCCAGGTCGTGTACGGGCGTACGGGTTGTGCGTACGGTCGTACAGGTAAAAAATGCCTTAAAATTCATATCATGTATGGGCGTACGGGTGACACGTATGATCGTACCAACTACAGACGTTTGGAATTCAGGATCGCGTACGGACGTACTGAGCAGGCGTATAGCCATACGAGGCTTTCAGTTAAAAAATTTAAAAAGAACACGTACTGGCATACTGAATTTGATACGACCGTACCACATGGCATACAGTCGTACTGAAATAAGTATAGACCGTACCAAATATTGCCAGAATTTTAGGAATTGATCATTGAGGATCTGTATGAGTGTACCAAATGTCGTATGGCCGTACGAGGACTTAAAAATGAAAAATTTTAAAGAGTTTTTTGAATTTTCTTGAAGTTTTTAAAGTCCACCAATCACTCCTATTCCAAAAATGATTCATCTATCATTCCTAATTCATGTTTGATGAAATTTAACCGTTCTTCACTTAAGGGTTTTGTAAAAATATCTACCAATTGGTGAGTTGTATCAATAAGTTCTAATACAACTTTTCCTTTTTGCACATTATCACACAGAAAATGATGCCTAATATTAATATGTTTAGTCCTAGAATGCTAAATAGAATTCCTATACAAGTTTATAGCACTAGTATTATCACATTTTATAGAGGTGTAAGAAACACAAACATTGTAATCCTTTAATTGTTGTTGAATCCAAAATACTTGAGCACAACAACAACCTGTGGATATATATTCAGATTCAGCAGTAGATAAAGATACACAATTTTGCTTCTTGCTAAACCAAGAAACCAAACATTTACCTAAAAAATGACAAGTACCTGAGGTACTTTTCCTATCTAACACATTTCCAGCAAAATTAGCATCAGAATAAGCAATCAAATCAAAAGAATCATTCCTAGCATACCACAAGGGTGCATTATGCCAATCAAGTATTTAAAAATTCTTTTCACAGTACTCAAATGAGATTCCCTAGGAGATAATTGAAATCTAGCACACATACACACAGTAAACATAATATCTGGCCTAGAAGCAGTTAGGTACAATAAACTACCTATCATACCTCTATATTTCTTTTGATCTACTTGCTTGCCGTTTTCATCCAATGAAAGTTTTGTAGTTGTGCTCATTGGTGTTTTGCTAGCTTTAGCGTCTTCTAATCTAAACTTCTTGAGCATCTCTTGAGTATACTTGAGTTGGTTGATAAAGATTCCATCTTCTCATTGTTTGACTTGAAGTCCTAGGAAATACTTCAATTCTCCCATCATGCTCATTTCAAATTCTCCATGCAAGCACTCAGAGAACTTCTTACATAATTTTTCATTAGTAACACCAAATATGATATCATCCACATAAATTTGAACAAGTAGAAGATCACGTTTGTAATGCTTAATGAAAAGTGTAGTGTCTGCTTTGCCTTTATCATAACCATGATAAATTAAAAAGCTACTCAACTTATCATACCAAGCTCTAGGGGCTTGTTTAAGGCCATATAAAGCTTTAGTAAGTTTAAAAACATGATTTGGAAATTCAAAATCTTCAAAACTGGGGGGTTGTGTAACATAAACTTCTTCATTTATAAAACCATTTCGAAAAGCACTTTTAACATCCATTTGAAATAATTTGAAGTTCATATGAGATGCATATGCCAATAACATCCTAATAACTTCTAATCTAGCTACAGGTGCAAAAGTTTCATCAAAATATATACCTTCCTCTTGACAATATCCTTGTGCTACTAATCTAGCCTTGTTCCTAGTTATTACACCATCTTCATCAAGCTTATTCCTAAATACCCATCTTATACCTATAATTGACACATCTTTAGGCTTAGGCACTAAGGTCCACACTTTATTCCTATCAAATTGGTTCAATTCATCTTGCATAGCTAACACCCAACTATCATCATTTAATGCATCTTTAATATTCTTAGGCTCTACTTGATAAATAAATACAAGGTTATTATGAATGTCTTTAAACTTAGAACAAGTTGTTACCCCTTTTGACTTTTCACCTATGATTTGCTCCTTGGAGTGTTCTTTTGGAAATTGCCAATCCTTTGGAAGATTATGCTCAATATGTGTAGTAGCTAGGTAAGAAGGAAGAT
>CANYBF010498806.1:0-27792 GCA_948192965.1 Dalechampia spathulata
GTATAAATTATAAGTTATTTAATTATTTATATAATTTTAATAATTTTTAATACTAATTATATTTATATGCATTATAACTTATATATACAATTATATATATATATATATATATATATATATATATATATATATATATATATATATATCCAAAAATTATAAATGATAATTTATACATTGCTACGGAATTTAGCTATGGAATACTTTCCGTAGCTAAATAGTGACGGAGTTCGCTACGGAAAAGGTTTCGAAGCTATATGGAGACGGCAATAGTGACAAAAATATTTTCGTCGCAAAATAGCGACGTTTTAGCTATAAACATTTTTTCCATCGCTATTTTATCTTTTCCGTCTCCATCCGTCGCTATACCGTCTCTATTTAGCTACGGAATAATTTCCGTAGCTAAGTTCCGTCGCCATTTGTGGGATTTTTTGTAGTGGGTCTGAGTCCCAAGATGGTCTGACAATCCTCACCATCAAGTTCAAGTAACTAATATACCTTGAACCTTTGTTTCATTGGCATCATGAAGGGGAGGTTTGCTGCTCACTCAGTCCAATGGTGTTACTGCTTATTGTCATTATTGACTTAAAGCTACTTAATCCCTGTATAATGAAGTCATGCGATTTAGTTCAAATTCACATGTCCCCACATCAAACAACAATCAATCATAGTTGATCTTAATTAACCAACACCTTGTGTCATGTATAATAATCAAAATTCAAGCTCAATATGCGGTTCAAGTTCAAGAAATACAAACATTCAATTACAAAACATCATACAATCAGTATTCGTAATTTAGTATTCATCATAATAAGCCCCAATACACATAAAGCAATCAACTCTTATACGGTGAGAATCTGCCGCCTTTCAGTACACGTTCATGACCTTCTGCTCACCGGAGTTGATATATGTTTGCCGGTGTATCGTTGTTGTCAATCAGCCTCGATTCTCCTTCTCAAATCGTGTTGTCTTCAAATCACCAACCCCTCATCAGACCATGAACAAAGCAATCAACTCTTAACGGTGAGAATCTCTCACCTTTCAGTACACGTTCATGCCCTTCTGCTTATCGAAGTTGATATATGTTTATCGATGTATCATTCTCACAGACCAGCCTCTATTCTCCTTCTCACATCATGCTGTCTCCAAATCACCAATCCCTCATTAGACCACACAGAAAACGAGATGGATTATAGAAGAAAATGAGATGGATTTTTGAACAACTCAGCTGGGTTTTGCAAGACACACAATGAAATACTTTTAAGGATTCAGAGATTTTGGAAGAGCTCCTCTGGCTGTGATGAACTCAAAGGGACATTTGGAGATTTTAGATGTTAATTAAACGACATCATTTAGTTGCTTTTTAAATTTTTTCAACTAAACTAAATTTAAATACTTTATATAATTTTTACTTTATTTTATTATTTACATGTTTATAATATTTAAATTATTTTAATTACTATTATATATAATATATAATTATGTATTATATATGGATAGAGGTTGAAAAAGATTAAAACGTATAATTTAATACCAAACACTTTATAATTTAATAAAATTTTCATTTTCAATTATTTTTTAAAAATATTAAACTATGATAATTTATTATGTATGTTACAATAATTTTATCCAATACTTTTTTAATAATATTAATTTTACATATACAATAAATTATAATTTATTCTTTGGTTTGAATTTTCAATTCCATGAATTTATATTTGTTATTTTTAAATTAATTAATATTACTATCAATTTAAAAAAAAATTAATAACCACCAATATCATATACATATTAAATTCTAATTGTCTTATATACACTTTATAATTTTTAAATAACATATTTAAAGTTTATTTTATTTTAAATAATCACACAATCTATATAATTTTGGAAGTGAAGAAAATAATATTAATAAAATTTAATTATTTTATAAAATATAAATAATATTAATTATGTTTTAAAAAAGGAAAATAGAACAAAATAGTAAAAGAATTTGCTACAAAAATAAGATTTTTCACTTTAGACCTAGATGATTTCTTTTATCATTTTTATCATTATTTACTTAGATTATCATCAAGTTGTTTCTATTTAACCATGGATATGTTCCGTAACAATTCCATTAGTTATGGAATGCCCTTAAAACAATATATTTATTATTAATAAAACAAGTAGATTAACGTTGCTCACTTAAATTGCAATTCCTTGTATTATTGTTCTAAGACAAAGCAGAAAACAAAATGGAAAGGAGCAAATCAAATATCGGGCTGTAGGTTATTGATGATGGACAAACAAGTGTGAATGTGTAGTAACTGACGAACAGTCAAGACCCAAAACTGCTCATAAAAATGACATAAAGTTGATACCTTTCTCAAAATTTATAATAATCTCCTCAGTCCAATCGATGACAAAGCCAGACCTCCCACTCATACTTGTACCTGACGAGGTATCAAATGGAATTGGAATTGCGGAAAAGAAGGCGATGAATTTTACAGTCGCCAACAAAACTCAACTCCAAACTCCACATACAGTGCAAGTGAGTAATGATGTTTGATTAAATTGAATTCATGGTGGTAGGATAATTCCTATAACACACCCAGGGTATAGTATTTAATATGATTGAGATTTATAAGCATGGTAATGCTATTTTTATGATAGTGTTGTATGGAATTGTGTATTATTGTGACATACGTACATAATTGTGAGAATAATATACATATATAGTCTTTCCCCAAAAGAAACTACCCAAAGGGCTGTCTCGATTGAAATGTGGGCTTGGTTCGTTATACCACCCAAGCCTATTTTGTTTCGGCCCAAACCAACCACGGCATGCCATTTTCCATTTTGTTTCCGATTTTTTTAATTAATATTACAATTATACTCCTTGATTCTAAATCGATAATTGGTTGAATTAATTACGTTCATTAATATTTACTATTAAAATTTAAAAGAAATAAAAATAATAATATCTCAACCCATAAAATTAACTAAATATTAATTCCCAAATTTATCCTCGTCTCCTCTCCCTCTGCATAAAGCAAATGCCTCTTCTTTTATTTTCTCTCCCTTGCCTTCCCCTTCTTACTTGTTTTCCTCCCTCCTCCTTCTCTCTCTTCCTATATATATCTCTCTGATTCACCTCAAAAACACCATTTCTTATTAATTTAACGGATTATCTATCTACCTGAATAATTTGTTTTATCTCCCAACACATTAGTTTGTTAGGGTTTTTATCTTTTTCCCAAAACAATCTCCAATGGACTCCGATGATGAGTTTTATATGCAAGACGCCGCCGCTGAATCTGCCGACGACGACTTCTACAGCGGCGGTGATGATGCTTTTGACACCGATGATGCTGATGTTGCTGATTATGAGTTCATCGATAACGATTCCGATGATTCCGATGATCTCGTCTCTCGTCGGCATCAGGTCTTATATCGCAAGTTTTTTCCTTAATTGAATAGTCTAGCTAAATTTGCTCTTCTCATGGATCGAAATATGTTCTAAGCCTCTCTCTCGTTTTGTAACGATTATTTGTGAAATTGACCATCTTCTATAGCTAGATTATACTCATCATTGTTGAGTATTTGTTAAAATACGCTTGTTTGACAGAAAAATAGGGATTTTTTTCTTATACGCTAGCTCCTGCAAGCTTGAAGTTCGGCTCATAATTCATTGGATTGATCTACTGCTGCGACAAAGTTTTGTTATTTGATTTGGTTTTTGATGGTGATAATTTGGTTCTTACCGTGTATTCTTCTCTCGTGTTAGCAAAACTATACCATTCTCAGTGACATAGATATTCGCCAACGCCAAGAAGACGATGTTTTGAGGATAGCTACTGTGCTTTCCATTTCAAAGGTTGCAGCTACAATCTTGCTGCGCTATTTCAACTGGTAATGCAATTTCTATGCCGTGCATTCTTTGAATTATTTTTATTGACAGCTTGTATTTGACGTAAAGCTTACATTTTCTATGAATTTTCAGGAGTGTTAGTAAAGTTCATGATGAATGGTTCGCAGATGAAGGAAAGGTTCGCAGGGCTGTTGGCTTATTGGAGAACCCAACTGTTGATTTTCCTGATGATAGAGAAGTAAGCGTTCTACATTAATCTCAAAACTATTTTAGCATGTGTTTTCCCCTCAAAACGAGAGCTAGGTTTGTTCCTGTTGACTGCAATTGATTTTTAACAATTATTGACCTGCAAATTGTGACAGGTGACTTGTGGAATTTGTTTTGAAACCCATCCTCGTAATAAGATGTGCAATGCTGCTTGTGGTCACCCGTTTTGTAATTCATGCTGGCAAGGTTTGTACCATTTTTAAGAGTGCAATAGTCATTATCATGACATCCTTGTAGTTTTTGTTGGCTGGTTTTAGTTACGCTTTCTGGAGGCATGGTATTAGTTGGAAGAAAGAAGAGCTGAATAACTGGGAGAGGTCTGTCAAAAATTTGCATGTTGTCTTTATCTCTCAGATCATTATTGATGAATGGCCATTCCTTGAGGGTTAATAATGTGGTGTATACACTATTTATATAGTTATATTACTGGCAAAGGTTCCTTTACAAACTTGAATCAAGTTGTAGTTTATATTGGTTAACAAATATTACTAAAGATGATATCACCTCTTTCAGCTTGCATTTTGAAGTTGCATGTTTACTGCTATATGCATGAGAAATCATATCAACATTTATATATCATCTCCTTTTTGTTCCAACTAACTCATTGCATTGGGTAAACTGATACATCTTTGTTTAATGCCTCATGCAACCATCTCTTCTTCATGTAGGGTACATTAGCACATCCATTAATGATGGTCCTGGATGTTTGATGTTGCGATGTCCTGATCCAACTTGTGGTGCTGCTGTCGACCAAGATATGATTAACAAATTGACTTCTAATGAAGACAAAGAAAAGTATTCTCGTTACTTGATTAGGTCTTATATTGAGGACAATAGAAAGGTAATTTTTTAATCTGAAGGGCTCATCCATTCTTCATACTATTTTTTCTTCCTATTGCAAGTTTCTCTATATGGTTCCACACTGAAGTACGTTTGAAATGAATGTATAGTTTTTCTATCTATTTCTTTACTTCTTGGGAAGTGGAAGTGTTTTCTGAAAATGTTGTTGTGAAATGTCGGTTGACAGGGTCAATGTCATATACAATGTTATTCTATTCATTTTTAATCTTAGGTTGCAGAATGGCAAGAGCATCTCTTCGTTATAACTAGAGTTTATAAGATCTTTGCTTCTGTCCATGCCATTTGCTTTAAAATCAATGCATATCTTTCAAGTTCCATTGTTGTTGTGAATATATTTGATTCTAATTGAGTTCATTCTGTTTTCCATCTCTATTTATCTTAGTTTTGTTTAAACCTTTTACCTTACTCCTTGTTTTCCTTTATATTTTCTAAATTGTGGGTGGGTGTTGAACCCTCACACAGTCATATACTTGCAGTTATTTATGACAGAATATCATAGAGGGAAGACTTGGAAAATCTTTGTTAAAATCACCTGTTCTTGATTGTTATTGTTTGGAATGTTTTGCAGACCAAATGGTGCCCTGCTCCAGGATGTGACTATGCTGTTGATTTTATTGTTGGCAGTGGAAGCTTTGATGTTACTTGCCGTTGCTCGTATAGCTTTTGCTGGAATGTGAGTGTCCTTTAATTGTTAAGGGCTTCTTGGGTGGTTTTCTTGAATGTTGTTTCATAAAAAAGAAGAATGCATTTCTGTCTGCCTCGTGGTTCTTATATTTTGTCATTTATAAACATAATCTCTTAGTGTACTGAGGAAGCTCACCGTCCTGTTGATTGTGGTACTGTTGCCAAGTGGATACTGAAGAATAGTGCAGAGTCTGAAAATATGAACTGGTAAGAGATTATGTTCCAAGAGTCATGGATCTCGTATTGGTCATCTTTGTCATTTGTTAAAATGGGAAATCATACAGACATTGAACTTTGTTTCAGACTTTCCCTGACGAGTAACATGTGCTGATTTTCAGGATCTTGGCTAATTCAAAACCTTGTCCAAAGTGCAAGCGGCCTATTGAAAAAAATCAAGGCTGTATGCATATTACCTGCACACCACCTTGTAAATTTGAGTTTTGCTGGTAAGCTCATTAACATTCTCTAGTCTTTCCGTTCTCATATTGATGTTAAACGATTGTTGACATCTTTGTGATGCATGCATGAAATCATATGCATCTTCATAAAATCTTGCACCATTAAGTGAGATGTTATATTTGATTGTTGTTCCTTTGTATTGCATGTTTTTCCTTTAAGAACTATAGATTTTGAGGTGCATCATTTAAGAATAATGTACATTCAAGGAAAATTCTTCCCTTATAAACTTTTATTTGATTTGAGTTGGTTACATGTTCTATTTCAGTTCATAATGCTAATTAACTTTTGGGTGCAGGCTTTGCCTTGGCCCATGGTCAGATCATGGAGAGAGGACAGGTGGTTTTTATGCATGTAATCGGTATGAGACAGCAAAGCAAGAGGGAGTGGTATATTCTATAGTTCGTTTTGCTATCATGACTTATCCTCTAATGCATCTTGTTTATAGATCAGTATCCTTTAATTTACTTTTGTTATTTCTATGATTTCATCTGCTTACAGTATGATGAGGCTGAGAAGCGGAGAGAAATGGCCAAAAACTCTCTGGAGAGATATACACATTATTATGAACGATGGGCAACCAACCAATCGGTAAGGGCCAATAATGCTTGCACAGTCTTGTTTACTATTTGCACCAACTGGTTTGGAACAGCAGACGAACCTCCCTTGCTAAATTTTTCTTCTTTTCCTTCTCTTAATATTCTCAACTATCTATTTCCTTAAATATTTTATTCTATCTGAAGTCTTTTAAAAGATAGTTTCTAGGTAATTTTTGTATCAAACCACATCAAGATGTCTTGCATTTTTAAACTTAAATTTCGTGGCTGATACCTACTTTTTCAACATCTTGTGGCACAATGCTTTATCTTGAATTTTTTCTAGAGGAGTTGCATAAGTTCTGTCTCATTTAATAAAGATTATTTCTGCCAAATGCATTTTGGAATATTAAATTCTGACACACATTCCTTTTATAAATTCTGCATTTTTAATGGTTGCAAGTTTGACCTGAGTTTCTTCTCACTGCAGTCTAGGCAGAAGGCACTGACTGATCTACAGCAAATGCAAGCTGTTCATGTAAGATTAACGCCTCCTTTCTCTTAAATATTCTTAAAGTTCATTTTTGCTTTTGTGTGAAGTTGCATGGGAACCTGTAAAGCATTTTGCTTGGCTCAGCTGGAGCTCCTCCTAGACAAGGCCATGGGCTGGTTCTGAACCATATCAGACCAAACCATTTACTGGGCTGGTTAGAAACTGGGCCAGACCAGAACCATCGTGTGGCAGTTAGGTTCTAGTTAATCTGGTGGCTTAAATTCTTATTTTCTTTGGATTTTCCTTGCTATAACTGGTTCTGAACTGGCTGGCACTGGACTGATGAAATGGCCCTGAATTCTCAGTTCTGAATTGGCCTGGAACTGGCCTGTAGAATGGCCGATTCCAGTTCCAATATTTTTGCACCTGGACCGGTGTTTCCTGAAGCTTGGCCACATGTAGCTCAGCATACTGATCTTTTTATGAAGAAAAAAAAAAAAGATGATGAGATCAGTTGTATTTGTGAATACTATGCTTGTTTGAAATTTGCATTCTTCTGTGGCAACTAGGTTTATAGCTGAGATTCTATTTAAATTTCATATTCCTGTTTCTCATAGATTTAGTATTGCCCAATTTTTGCTTGCGAGTTCACTACTGATGTTCCTTGTTTATGCAGCTTGAGAAGTTGAGTGACATACAGTGTCAACCTGAGTCGCAGCTGAAGTTCATAACAGAAGCCTGGTTACAGGTACAACATCTCTCATTGGACAATGAGATTTCTTGCTGTACTGATCTATTTGCTTCACCCATTTTTGCTCTGTTTTTAGATTGTTGAATGCAGGCGAGTTTTGAAGTGGACTTATGCCTACGGATATTATTTACCCGAGCATGAGCATGCAAAGAGACAGTTCTTTGAGTATTTGCAAGGTAAATTGTCTTTTTCAATTTGAGGCAGACCTGTTAATTTATTGCATTCTGATAACTGAGAATTACACAGGTGAGGCTGAGTCTGGGTTGGAGAGACTTCATCAATGTGCAGAAAAGGACCTCCAAGTTTATCTTGCTGCAGAGGGGCCATCAAATGATTTCAATGAGTTCCGCACCAAACTCGCTGGATTAACCAGGTGATTCTAAGAAATTATTACTATTATTATATTCTGCTGGGTATGGTGTTTGGGTCCAATTTGGAAGACTGAAAGTGTTTCCGAGGGAAAGCAACTGTTATCTTAATAAACACCAAAATGAACATTCTGTTGACTTGTTGGGTCATTCATGCTTTGAGACATTTTACTAAAAATGGCAATTTTGACAGAAATAAAACAGACTAATAGAGTAAATATTAACCGTCTTTGGGAGAGTGAAAAATAAGAGAGGATTGAAAATTAGGAAGGTCAAAATATTGGAGGAAGGAATTTAAGGATTATTTTCCTTTCTTGGCTGAGTTAGAGTTATACCAAAGAAAATAAATTTATTTACTTTCCATCCATTTCTTTCTATCATCTATTATTTTGCTCGGACTGTTACCAAAGATCCGTTCTTTCACGTTTTTTTTCTCTTCTTGCCTTGCACTCAACTCTTTCTTTGATGAACTACAACAGCGTGACTCGGAATTATTTTGAGAATTTAGTTCGGGCTTTGGAAAATGGTCTGGCAGATGTGGACTCTCACGGTACCTGCTACAGGACTGCTAGCTCAAAGAGCTTGGGAAGTGGAAGCAGCAGAGGCAGAGGGGGAAGAGGGAAGGGTTCAACATCCAGGTCAAGTGGCCCTAGCAGGAATATCGATGATTCTGGCCATTGGTCATGCGAACATTGCACCTTTGCAAATATAAGGACGGCGACCATTTGCGCAATGTGCCAGCAACGTCGATAGAATACATTATGCAAAGAGTGGCCTTTGCTGTTATCCAGTGCATCCATTAGAACATTGGATGGGAAAGGGGAAAAAAGTGAGAGCTCTAATGATATACAGCTCAAAGACCGAACAACAGGATTGGAAGGTGGAAAAAAGGAAAGGCTGAAGACTGGGGACTTGTTTAGGTTTCACGCTCTGGAATCAGCTGTAAATAGTTGCTGCCATTTACGGCTATCTCAACTTATGTTTCTGAGGGTGGGTCCATCCAAATGTATTCATCTGTAATCTTCCCAATCATTTGTTTAGGTTGTTAATTGTAGATTATGAAGCCTTTGTAGCAAAGGGGGCGGGGGTTTGCATTGCTCCGTCCCCGATGTAGAATGAAATAAATATTACAGATTTTAAATACCAATACAGTGGATGGCTTTGGAATTTGCTATTTGATTGAAGTTCCCATTTCCCATACTAGGATGTTCTATTTGTTGGTGAGTTGCATCCCCAAGGAAGGTTTTCGTGAAGGTGTCGAAACCCCACATGCATGGAAGAAACGAACAGTTAAAAAGCATTGGAAATGTGGTGGATCATATCAGAGTTTGCCGTGGAATTCATAACAAGACGTTTTATGGCTGCTATCTTATGTGATAGGCTTGGCTGCCTACGCATATATGCACACATGCGTCCCATCTTCCATGCTTATGCTGTCTTGTATGATATCAATACGGATGCTAGAGGCTTTTAAGCCTTTGGCATAACATGAATAAGATTATTACTTCCACCAAAATATATCTATTAAGGATAAAAGAGTAATCATATTTAACAGTCTCTCATTCTCGTCTTTTTTCCTTGTCCTAACATACTAGGGTAAAAGCAAACTGCTCTTGCTTTTCAAGATAAATGGGAAGCAAACCACCCAATACATTCCCTATAAAATAAAAGAAATATGAATGGCATTGGAAAGGCAATCTTTCAAAAGAAATTTAGGAGGGTGGAGTAACACTACAAAAAAGAAGTAAAATGATTACGCTACGGAATTTTTCTATAGTTAAATAGTTACAAAATAGCGACAAAATGATTATGAAAATGAAAATATAGCAACGGTAAAATTTTTCATAGCTAAAATCATATAAATCCATCATAAATTAGCTACAAAAATGTTTCCATATATTATTTTTAACCAAAAATTAAAAAAATTGTTATTATCTATTTAATTGATTAGTATTTATAATGTATATATATAATTTATATATATATTTTTATTTATTTATATAAATATATATATACATTAAATAGTATTAATTATTATTAGTATTATATATATAATTTGAGAAAATAGAATTACTACTATTTTTGTTGTTTAAAAAAGAAGGAAATGCAATTATACTTTAAAGCTGAAATCTGCTACATCCCATAGTCGAGATACAGAAACTTAAACCCTAAAACTAATGAAAGTGTTGGCAAAGAAGGTAAATATGTTTCCAATGCAGCACCATTGAAATTATAGCAATATAATTTGCAGAGTTTTTTTTGAGATTATTAAACACAAGAAGAAGATGGGAAGTGAAGTAGATATATTATTAATACAAGAAGAGCTTGAAAATGTGGAGGTGCAGATTCAACATGTCCAAGGTTTGGTTTGTTTTTTCTTTTTTCAATTTCGATATCTAAGACAAGATGAACGACAACTGTTATAGTTCTAAATTTGTGTTCATTCAAAGCAAATACAGGTCTTGCTATAACAATAAGAAAATCTAACTGACAGAAAATCAGAGCTCAAAGCTATCCTGGAATCATGTTCTATTAGTTGCAAAAAGGCTAACGATTGTTCTTCTGCTTTGTTAGATTGTGATAAGCGGAAGAGATGTGCTAGTGATAATGGTTGCAAGTGTAGGAAAGAGCCTCTGTTATTAGCTTCCTGCTATTCTTCACGATGGAGTTTCCCTTATTATTAGTCCTTTGCTTTCTTTAATTCAAGATCAGGTTTTGTTTTCATCTGCTCTCCTCTATTTGTCGTTTTATTTATTCCCTTTTTTTGTACTCTTAACCTTGCAAATGCATCAATTATGTGCCATTCTGCTCTCATAATGTTTTCAACTTCTTTTAGGTAATGGATTTGAAAGCTTTAGGCATTTTTGATTACAAGCTTACTTCAACTACTTCCAAAGAAGATGAGAAGTTTATATACAAGGCTCTTGAAAAGGGCAAAGACCTTCTTAAATTATTGTATGTCACTCTTGAAAAGGTTTCAAAGAGCAAAAGATTTATGTCCAAACTTGAAACATGTTATCGTGGAGGTCATCTCTCTTTAATTGCAACTGATATGAGCATGTACTTTCTTTTTTAGCTTTTTGTGTTTTGTTTTACTTTGAATTAAAACCATTTACCATGCTCGTGATTCACTAGACTATATTTGAAGTTAAAATGCATGCTTTTATTTCTGAAGTGATATTTGTCGATATCAATTTGCTTTTCCTTTTATATATTATCAATTTATGAATGTTAACTTTGTTTTGAGAAATTTGCTGATAATACCGCATTATTAATCTACAAGAAATTCTGGAACAGATAGATAGATTGTATTCTGATCCTTCTTGCTTTTGAAGCTCTGTGTTATACATCCAGTTCTCACTTTTAAAGCTTTCTCCAACTGTAGGCCTTCCGCCCTCTCCACCTTCACCATTTAGCAGTTCTAATGAAGATGATGAGCCATATTCTAGACATGACAATTATGGAATGACAAATAAACCCTTAGAAGTTGCTGTGCCAAGGAGTAAAAAGGAAGGGATTAGTGGAGGCATGAAAACTGTAATAGTTCTCTCTTCTGTCAATACACTAGTTATATGTTTGACAATTGCCTTTTGTCCCCCTGCACGGGATAAAGCTTTATTAGATGCATCTGACAGTGTTTAGCATGCTAGGTTTTACATACAATTACGTGATTATCTTCTCAAATCACTGATTTTTCATATGAATTTCTCTTTTTAGGAAAAGGGTCAACCTTTGCCAAAATTCGGTAATCCAGAAGGTTGGAATTGTATTTAGAAGCTATGATGGGTCTTGCTATATGTTATAAGGATTTGTGATGATGATGTTGGTTTGGAGGAAGAATATGATGCAAGAACGTTGTCGTTTTAGTATTACTTAAGTTAAAATTAAGATTTCTACCTTTGTTCGATATCTGCCATTAATCTATTTTGTCTTGTATTTTATCTAGTGTATGTGATTTTCCTTTTGTATTCATTTGCTTATATATAATGAAGATCTCCTCTTTTTTGCTACGAGAAATGAGACATTGTGTTGTTGGTTGCTTGATCCTGATCAATTTATTCATTTTTAAAATTTATTATAATTATATCAAATTTTTAGTATTTAAAAAATATATTATAATTTTCATACAAATTAATTTTTCAATTTAGTGATAGAAATGATTACGAAAATATGTAGCTAAATCGCTATGGAATTAGAGATAAAATAGTTCCATCGCTATTTAGCTATGGAATTGGTGACAGATATTCTGTAATAATTTAGCTACAGATTTAGCGATGGATATTTCATAGCCAAATGGTTACGTATTTAGGGACGGAAACAGTTCTGTTGCTAAATTCGTAGCTATATCCATCATGAAAATTTTCATGTCAAATAGTTTTGCAATGAAATTTTTTTATCATTATTTCTGTCGTTATAATAAATAATGATGGTAAATTTTATTTTAATGATGACAAAGTTCTATAACTATTCTATTTAATTTTTGTGGTAAAAGATGATCGGAACAGAAAAAGGAACATCACGGGAAAAATGAGATATTATATACAAGGAAAAATGAAAGGTTGGTGTTGGAAGAATCATAAACCCATTATATTAATATTTTATCAAATTTATATGTACGGAAGACAACGAGGTTTTTTTGCTGTATCAAGTTGTCAAGCTTTGCATTACGAGATATTCTTACGTGCTATTATTATAAAAAGAAAAAGGAAAATAAAAGAAGAAGATATTCTCACGTTCCAAGATCCAGCCGCTGTGAGGACTGAGAGTTCAGTCGCAAGGGCAATATTACTGTCAGGTATTGCATACGTTACGTGAAAAAATCACTTATTTGGTTGTCCTTACACATGCATGTGCTATACACATCATAAAGTAATAATTAACTTGGAGGTGAAAAAGCTAGGTAGGTGGGCATGTCAAATCTCGTAAAGCCATTGAACTTGCTTGAAGGATAAGTTGTATAGGCACCCATGTTATAGAAGAAGATTAGCAAATCATCAACTTCCATCTCTGGCAGCTTCCACTCACTTGCCACTATATCTGTCGGATAGCAGCTGGGTCCAAAGATGGTTGACGAAGCTACACTGCCTCCTGCTTTATCTTCATTTTTCCGCAGCGGCTTCATCATCATTGAGGAACGATCATATGCTTCTAGGTTAAACGAACCATAAATGCCATCGTCGATCCAATACTGAATCTGCTCTCTCACCCGTTTCCCTATCACACTAGTCACCATTGTAAACGCTGTTTCAACGAAGAATCTTCCGGGCTCCGAAATCACTTGCACAGAGGTTTCGTCCGGGAAATACTGATGAAGCGATGCTTTCACTATTGTGGCTATCTCATCAAATAATGCATTATCCTTGAACCCACCTCCAATGTCGAGGATTTTCAGCGGAGGCATTTTCAGCTCTGAAGCAGCATCAAATACCCTTCTTGCCGCCAAAATGGCATCTCGGTAGAGTCGCGCCTCCGATGCTTTGGAACCAACATGAAAGGAGACACCCACCACTTTTAGTCCGGCCTGGTGAGCATGTTGGAGCAGTGGCTTCACCTCATCACAAAAGGCTCCGAATTTGTTACCCATTGAACGCCACGAAGTCTGGTCGTTTACCTTAATACGAAGCAGCAAGCGGCATGTTGGATGCCACTTCTTCATCTTATCAACTTCTGCTTCAGAATCAAAGGTTGCCAGGTTTACTCCAACGCTGGCTGCATACTGGATATGCGACGGCGTTTTGCAAGGATTGGCATACACTATCCTGTCGGGGTTAACACCAAGCCGTAGAGTGGTCTCGATCTCACTCCGACTGGCGCAATCGAAGTTGATGCCAAGTGTTGCAAGAGCAGCAAGCAATGCAGGCTCGTTATTGCACTTGACAGCGTAAAAAGGTACAACCTCAGGCAAGGAACGACTCCATTTCTCCACCAGTCTCATGACAACCCCCAAATCCAGAATATAGAAGGGCTCAAACTCTTGTTGGTTATCAGAAATTGATCTGATAAAACCATTGATGGAATCTCTGAGTTTTGCGAATTCGAGCACTTGTAGTGGTTGGCCCTTCAGCCTGCGCCTAAGATCTGATATCATAACTGGAAGACTGCAAGTGTTATTCAGCAGAGGCAATGCCATTGAGAAAGTAATCGAGGAGAGTAAATATGAAAGATGGATGGAGATGGCTCTAATCCCTCTACGTATTTATTAGCAACCCAAGTCTGTGTTTTCAGACGTGATTCATCTAATTGTATGATTTTATTCCGATTCCATTGTCTATTTCTCCAGCACATCAAATCTCTAAAGATCATTCTACTTCCATTGTTGCTGTGATGAGAGATTTTTTATTTTTTATTCTTTATATTTATTTTAATTCATTTTTTTCAATAAAATTAATTAAATTTTTATATTATAAATAATAATAATAATTTATTCAGTACGGCATACTACCAATAATTAACCTGTGAAACATAGAAGCGAGGGTACGCTGGTCATTATGTAAAAACAAAATGCTCTCTCCTTTCGTTTTTCTTTAGACTCTGCCCCCTCCAAAACAACAATACAAACCCTAATCAATTTAGCAGAGAGAGCAAGAGCAATATTAGAAATCTTCAGAGAGATGGATGCCATGAGGAAACAGCTCGATGTCCTTATGGGAGCCAATCGAAACGGTGACGTCAGGGAAGTTAATCGCAAGTACTACGATCGTGATGTTTGTCGCCTCTACTTGGTTGGCCTTTGTCCTCACGACCTCTTCCAATTAACGGTCCTTTCTTTCTCCCTGTTTTTTATTCAATGTCTGCTGTCTTGACGTGCTATTGCTTCTTTCTATTTAGTCCATCAGTTTTTGTTGTTATTTTTAGATCTGACAGTTTTCCTGCTGCTGTTTGTTTCCAGAAAATGGATATGGGTCCCTGCCCCAAGGTTCATTCCCTGCAGCTGAGGAAAGAGTGTCCTTTTATTAGCGTTTTCTGTGTTCTCTCAAGGACCCAATGCAATGTCAATGTCTTCAATTATCAAGTTCCATTATTTTGGCTTCTTTTTTCTATATGTTCCTTAACTTTACATAGATATGAAGAGGCAAGGGCCAAGGGTGTCGATAACTATGATAGGGACTTAGAGGACGTTATTGATCGGCTTATTGTTGAGTGTGATAAGAAAATTACTCGAGCTCTTAAGCGCCTTGAGGCTGAGGATGCAAAGGCTGCTATTGCAATATCAGTCTCTGAGGTTACGCAGGTATTGTTACAGTTTCTAACTTTGTTCCATTATCTTTTTTTTAAAAAATTTTTGGACATGTTCTTTTAATCTCTAAGCCATTCTTTCTTGTCCTTGCAGAATGAAGAGATAATTGAGCTGTCAAAGCAGATTAAGCAGAAACTGAAAGAAGCTGATAAACATGGTAAGCAACATGGCAAGTAGTTATGGTCTTGTACCAACGGAATGTTGTTCTCTAATTGTTTAAATTTCTTCTCAGCCACGTGGTGCCTTCTTCATAGTTAGCTAGTAGCACTTTTGGTATTTGTTTAAAATTCAGAATGTGGCCAAGTTGATGTAAATGATAAAAAATGGATCAAACTTAAAATAAGTTGTTTAACTGGCTTTGCAAGGCTCTGGTAGCCGGCATGTAAAAGTGAAAAAAAAAGAGCCCTTGTTTAGGAACATGGTATGCAAAGCTGATCCATAGATCAATTTTATTCGATGAATTTGTACATTATATTCTTGAATACATACATTTGATTGACTTTAGATTGCCTGAAATTGGAACACCTGATTGAAGGTTTGTTAAGTGTTTTCATGTGTTACAGTAGACTATTTTATTGCTTGATCAGTATTGATTGGTTTGTAATGATTGTATTAGTTTTCTGATGAAACAAATTATTGGTATGAATGCATAGATCTTGAAGGCAAGACAGATTTTAAGATTCAAGCTCTGGAAGAGGTAGAAAAGCTAAGAAGTGAAAGAGCAGAGAAGCAGGTATAAAATAGCTTTTTTAGGCTTGATTATGCAAAAATGGTGTTTTATTTATGTATTTTCCATGCCTGCTTATCTTTTCGTAAAGGTTCTCTTGGAACTTACATGTAATGCTCTTGTAATAGTCTGCCCTACTTCTGGAAGCATTCAACAAAGATAGGGCATCTTTGCCTCAACCATTGCCAAATGCACCATCATTGACACCCTTACCTGCACCTGCTCCTGATCCTCGTACTCAGGAAATGATAAACGAGAAGCTAAAGAAGGCTGAGGATCTTGGTAAGATTGTGCTTCAATGACTTTTGTAATTTGCAAGGTGGTGATGTGTCTTTCTTGTGCATGTTTATGTTGTCAATGATCCATTTGCTTATTAAGGTGAAAAATGATTTATATGTTACATTGTTCTACTTCCATTTTTCATCTCCTGTACTTTTTTCGTTTGGTTTCTTTGAACCCTGTGCATCCCTCAGGTGAACAAGGAATGGTAGATGAGGCTCAAAAAGCGCTAGAAGAAGCTGAGGCTCTGAAGAAGGTTTGTTTCCTTGATATCTGTATGATGATGGCATTTATTTTATTCATCTTTTCTATGCTTGTTTCTTATTCCTTCGGTTTTCTGCCTTCAGGCCTCCACCTTTATGGATTTCTCACAAGTTTTTTTTTACATCTTTTTGTACTTATGAGTTCCAGTTATATTTTTCTCAGCTGCCTGCCAGGCAAGATCCAGCTCTGGATTCCTCAAAGTATACTGCTGCAGATGTTCGCATTGTGAGTTTATTTGATATGATTTAGTTGGTTGATTTTGGTATCTTTGTACACGAATGAGTAACAAATTAAATTCTTAAACATGATTTGGTGCTTTCTAGGAAATATACAGAACTAATTCATCATTTAGAAAGCAGTTTTACTGAATGTATTTTCATACCCAGCTGGTATTTAGCATATTTAATTTACACCTTTAGCTATAACCTAAATCCTACACTTGATTTTCAAGAGGAAAATACTGCTTGGCCCTTTCTGAGTAGTTAAGAATTGTCTGTCAGCATCCTACACTTGACATTCAGCATGTTATTCTAGATCTATTGTTGCATTTCAGTGAACTTTCTGCTGCATGCTTGTAATTTCTGACATATGTTTGCATATACATGTGTATCAATGCCATGTCAGGTGCTCTAGTTTTGGATGTTGGAGTCATCTGTCATTCAGTTGTCCTTGCATTTAATATTTTTGAATTCTCTTATATGCTAGGTTGTATTCCGTGTAAAATCTTGCTCTCATCATGGTTTATGTTGTTTCAGACTGATCAGAAGTTGCGTGTATGCGATATTTGTGGAGCATTTTTGAGTGTGTATGACAGGTATGGTTCTCTCTTAAATCTCATACTGTATACAGCCTATTGACTCTCTTGAGGAGAAAATTTGTATTTGGGTTCAAATGGTTCAGCTTTTGATCCAACTATTACACCTTGTTACCAGCAGGCTCTTGTGCCCAGTTTTACGAGGATAACTATTGCAGCTAAAGAATGTGCGTCATTTTCTGTTTATATGCTTGCAGATCATGATTAGTTAGAAAATTATGGGGCCATTTACTATACATGTTTTATCTTTGGGTTTTCAGGAGTTTTTACGAAGTATTTTGTTTTTGTTTGGACTTTCAGTGATCGGCGTTTAGCAGATCATTTTGGAGGGAAACTTCATCTAGGCTACATACAAATCCGTGAAAAACTAGCTGAGCTTCAGGTATGGAAAATAATCACATTGCTATCATAAGTTTTTTGCTCGCTCATATTGTTATACTTGCTTTTTAGATGAGGGTTAAGCAGGAATGAGCATACCATATGTGTTAAAGTTCATTTGGATTTAGCTACCCCTTGGGATCAATAAAAATAAATGATCACTGTGGTTCCAAATCTTGTCTTCAAATGGAATGACACTTCAATATGTTGTATTTACTGGGTTGAACTTCAGTCTATCATCATACCTATCATGTCATTGGCCTATCCTTGAATGTGAATATGTGGATTCAGGTGCTGGTTCTATAGAGATGTTATGCATCTGTCTTGTCCCAGATAGGAGTGATTTATAGATTCACCCTTTTTTGGATCTTACAAGGAATAACCCCTTAAAAAATCTGCATCTTTTCTGTATTGCTGAATGCTGATGCTAACCATGTCTTGTGTTCTATATGATTGATTTCTCTAATGCACATGGAGCTTATTGGAATGTACGAACCATGCATTGTGTCCAAGGATATGCTTTCCGTTGGATGCAGCCTAACTTGTTGGCTTACTAATGATGTGCAATAGTCAAAGGGATGCGAAGTAAATCTATTTGTTGATTTTATTAGTGATGATTCATATCTTTTCTGATCCAGTTAGTAGAATCATGAAATTTCTTTCAGAAGTCTTGCATATGAATTATTGTGTGCATAAACATGTCTTTTTTTAGTAAGTAGAGGTGTTGGGAGTTATATAAAATCATTATATAAATATTTCAATTGAACGTATAAGCAATAGTGTGCAACTGCTCTGCTCTTGCTCTTTGAGCTTGCCTGCAAAATTCTTCAGGTTAAATGGCCCACTGGTTATGCCTTCTTTTTAGAACTCGGGTGTAATTGTGTTTGTGAATTCTACTCATCATTGTCTGAAATGGAGTAGTAATCTTCTTAATAGAACGTCTTCAGTAGTTCTTTCTTTATAATTAATTTCTCAGGAAGAGAGAAACAAGCTACGAAGGGGTGATCGGTATGAAGATCGAAGGTATTATTTTCTTTATTTATCATATTTGACCATTTTAAACCTGATTTTTGCGGTGCATCTTTCTTGCATTTTAAACCTGTGTGAAACCCCTTCAATTCTTATTTAATTTTTTGCAACATAGATCTAAAGAACAAAGTAAGGACCATGACAGAGAATCAAGCAGAGATCAAGATCGAGCAAGTAGCCGTGACCAGGACAGAGATGGTGGTCGCAGTAGAGATCGCGACAGGCATTATGATAGGCGTGATAGACACCATGATCAGGAGTTTGATAGAGATTCAGACCGTTGTCGTAGCTATGATTCAAAAAGTCACCACAGGTCACGCTCTCGATCTAGAGATCATTCTAGAGATTATGATCGTCATAGGTAATTTCTCACCCTTGCATGGTTAGTTCTGAGGACTTATTAACATTTCCTTAAATTTTTGAAAATCTTGCTACATATGCAGAGATATTTCATTTAACAATGAAATTATAAACTTTACCATTTACGCCTAATTTTTCTGCATTATGTGAGAAAGTGAATTGTCATGCATTGTTGTGAAAGTAAAAGATGACAACTATGTAGCCATTGCTTACCATACTTGGTATATGTTGCTGTCAACTATAGTATAAAGCATCGCTCTTTGGAAAACCTTCTATTGCAATCTCTTTCCAAAGCGTTTTTATTTTTATAATGGTTACTATAAAATTGACTTTTAGAAATGAAAACTAATTAAATGTTAAGGTAAAAGGATATGTTTTCCAGTATGAGAATGTTAAGCCCGTTTTATGATCAAAATGATAGAAAATCACGTTCAAGAAATACTGCTGGTACAAAGATGATGTTATGACATGATTGATTAAGATCAAGTTGAGGAAAGGATATAATTTATCGTCAGCTACGACAGATTCTTTATTAGAATTCAACATGCATTAATTAGGAAATTGTATAGATAATAACAGTGCGCAACCATTTAGCTGGAAATGGCGGCACATTCTTACAGAGTTGATGTTCCTTGTACTGTTGATTCAAAGTATTCTATATTCATGTAAGCATTTGATGAAGCATTTATTTCAGTACTATGTTATTGATCATTATATTTTCCTTCTCTTTGGCAGGCGCTATGATCGTTACTAGGCTCTTGGCCTTTGAGTATTTTGGTATGGAAGTACTGTTTCTTTTTGTCTAGTTTATATGAACTTGTGGAGTAAAGCATGCTGTTACTGATTTCTTCTGATATTTTTAGTGGAGTTTGATAATATACTATTATGGTGGGCATAACGTCAACGCCCATAAGGTTTCTTGACTTGTAAGTTGAAGAAGTACGATGTGCCCTTGTATCACTTAACTGCTGCCTTTGAACTTGGTTTGGTTCTATAACTCCTGCATTAATATTCTTGTTCAGAAGTTTATCAGTGCTGGTAGGTTTTGATATTACTGATAATTGCATGCTGCAATTGGATATAATTCGTTGTTGCGATTTGGTTTCAGAAAGGAGATGAAATTGGAAAGAAATTGTTTCATCATACTAAGTGAAATGTAGAGCAGGTCTTTGTGTTCAATTGTAAGCAAGAATTTCATCTTTCTTTTTTTTATATATATATATATATAAATGAAATACTTTTGGACTTCGGAACCTGCCCAGTACAAACCCAGACCTTGACAAGTTTTGTTTTAAAGGGGAAACAGGTAATGTTACCGGCGGAATTAAGATTACTGAGGGTGGATAGCAATCGGTAATATGTTCGATTGCTGTTTACAGGTGAGAATCTTGTTGCCTGTTTAACCAACTCGTGTGCTACCGGTTTCGAGGCAATTTTTTGGCGATCTCATCTCTCTTATACTGGTCTACTGCAATTTTGACCTAGTGAAATTGTGAGTTGTTGGCTAATGCTCATGAAGTTTAAAACTGCATCACAATCTCCAATAAAAACAAATCACTATTCCAATTGTAATAGGATCATGAAACTCGATAGACTCTTGCAAACTTTTGGCCCTTCTTGATTTCATCAAGCCAGTGCATTGGGACAAATAAAATCTCATCCATCATTAATCTAGCATTCAGAGAAGATTAGTGGATAATAATTTTGAGAAATGAATAAAAGCGTTCATTGTCGGAGATGGAGGATAAAGTGAAAAATGCTAGGGACCAGTAGTTATTGCATATAAAATTGTCAGTTATATAAAAGCTGTTTGCTTACTACCTTGATATCGCTACGTAGCCATATTAATTTATCGCTTGTGCTCTACTGTTTATGAGCTCTTTTATCGGTGGTATTCTTGGATGTGTAAACTTGTTTCCTGCCAGTTGGCGTCTATAGTTTTAGATTGTTAAAAGGACTCTATAGAACATTTGTGCCGATAAGTTTAAACCATTGAATGGTTGGGTCGGTATGCGGGTCACTTGGACATGCTGGATCGCTTTGGCTGAAAATACATGTAGGAGTCGATATTTTGGAGGTGTGAGGGGATTTTTTTGCTAGCAGAGATGATATCCTTTCTCATCAAAGGCATCAGCCTGTAGATAGGATTGGCTCGAGTACCTCTCCTAGGACTTTCAGACACAGTAGTACCCCGCAGCTGTATGGGAAACCCATCTCCATAATGAATACAGCGGTTAGGACCTTTGCTACTGTTTGCATGTATTACCTCATTTGTATGCATGCAACTTCCCACTCTGTGGATGAAACATTATAGATGATGTGACAGATTTGGATATTGGTTCGGCACGTATTACAACAAAAGCATATGTTTTAGGTCAATCATTTCTTTGAATATGCATGTATGAATACATTATATATTCACCTTGAAGCTTTTGCTTTGATCAGCTGCGACCTGGCCTGGAACTGTGGATTCCTGATACGGATTATCCTGAAGTTCATTATCCCCAATTCAAGTCTCATCTGCAAGGAGGTGGTAGGCTTCCTCCACGCCCCATCCAAATCAAAATCCGCAAAATAAGCTAATATACATGAGTAATAATATTCAGTCTGACAGAAACTTCTTCGATCCAGGCCAATCTCACCCACGAACATGGGCGCTGAATTCTTACCACCATCCATAACAAAACTAGTTTGGTGGATAAAGAATCGGGTATTTGCTCCGTGGTTACATTGTTCATCCCCCAAGTACTTCCCATCCCCCAACTGATAGAGTACCGATGCGATTCATACACTTGTTACCAAAGGTGGTGCCTAAAGAGACTATAAAAACGTAAGATCACTGGCAAATTCTAACCCTGAGGCAATGATCAGAACATAGATGTACTTGTACCGGTCTCCACATTTACAAGAGTAACGCCGCATCAAATGCCCGTATTACATTTCTTTCTGAGGCAGATATTGTTAACTATCCAATTAACCAGGATGAATTGCCTGATAAACAAAAGGTTCCATTCCACGACAAACACATTACAAGCATGAACAACTATATACATCCAGCCGTCTTTATGTTGTTGGGTACTTTTTCCACTAAAAATTCACAGATAAAAGGTGATTCAGCTGGACCTAACAGCCTCTATTGCCGCCACTAGTTCATCAAAATTCGCCCCCGTGACTTCCTTTACAATCTTCTTGTCCTTGAGAATCTTGAATGTAGGCACCACCCTTATGCCAAGCTCCTTTGCCAATGTTTAACTTTATTAATTAGATAGCCAGATACACAAATTCGGTGGAAATTGAAGAGTACTGCATGCTTAAACTGGAATAGCAAAATCTGAGAAAGGAAAAAAGAGAGAGAACGTTGTTTAGCAATCAAGCTTCAAGAAGACAACATCAAGGTACTTCTCCGACAATTCTTGAAATTTAGGAGCCACAATCTTACAAGGGCCACACCTGAAGATATCATCAATTAATTTAAGAAATTTTTCAAACAACCGAATTACAGGCAACAACCTTATACATAGGGTGTCGCACGGGCAGAATTTAATGAAAAGAGTTGAGAAATAAATTCTGCACGAATGCAGCAGCCTGATGTTAGCAAGATTCAGAATTGATTCAACACCAAAAACAAAGAGGAATGTTCAACAGGATCAACCGAAACTTATGATAAACAGTACCATTGGGTGTACATGTCGATAGGTTTTATCCGCGGATGACATAACGATCGGCCAAAAAGTGTATTCGGTAACCTCAGTAACCTGTCCGATAGCTGCTGTAGGACCAGCGGTGTCCAAGCCAGACCTGACGGTGAAAGCCAAGCAGTATTTCTTGGCCTCCTTAATGGGAGGCACTGATAAGCTAAAGGTGATCTTAGAGGAAGAAGAAATAGATGGACACTCAGCGATGGAAGCTAGAATCCGGTGTACACCAGGACCAGAAATCGAAGGGGAAGGATGGACGCAACTTGCCGGAGATATGGAGAAGTGGATCAGAGCCATTGTTAACTGTTAGGCGAGAGAGGGGAGTGGAGTTTTAGAGCAACAAATCAAGAAGACGACGGAGATGACGATAACAGCCTCGTTAGGTTTCTTGGGGCAGATTTGTCAATTCAAAAAATGAGATTTCACTTGTAAAACATGATACAACACTAGTTTATTAAGAACCTGTCCAAAACCTGAAAAATGAGTCGGGTAACAGGCAAGCCAGTCGTGATGCCAATGAACTTGAACTTGCTTCACTCTCTTCATCAAGACAATCCGTCGCTGTTCTATTCTTTCTTTTGAAAATGGATCTTTTTCCCTTTTTCAGATTGATTTTCTTCGGGGTATCAAACAAGCAGTGCAGTATAACAAACAATCCCAACATAATGAGATTTATAAAATAACATTTGATTATCCCAAGTTATTATTTGAACCATAGATTAGGCTTTTTTAACATGTCATCACCGACGCCAAACCACATATTAACTCTCTTTTATAAAGCTAACATCTCAGCAACAATCTGCAAACAGAAACATGGAACAAGTAACAGCTGCCTCATTCCTCTTCCTCTGCCTCTTCCAGCCAATTAACAAATGGCTCCAGGGCCTTCACAAAGGTTTGCCTGCAATATGCACGACTCTATTAGCCTCGCAACATAACGATAACAATTCCACCTCCTGAATAAGAAAAAAAATAACTTAATGGCATTTAAAGGAGAACATGAACTACTGCCCAGATCAATGAGGTTTCCCATGATTTGACATCGACACCTCACCCAAAGCCTGATGCCTGACTACATGAGCCTAGACTAGACCTCCTTTTTGGCACGAAAGAGAGACCTAGACATGCAATGCAATGATGCGAACTCACATACCTGCCCTTTGGGTTTGTTCCTTTGCGAAACCAATGCAGAATGGTGTCTTCCGCAAGCACATCCTGATCGTAGAGAGACCTCACTATCTCAGGAAACAGCTTCATCAACTTAGCATCCTCATAGCACTGCATCTGAACCTTGTATATGAGTTCCAGCTCAAGCTTTCCATTGGTACAAAAGGCATTCAGCAGTTCTGCCCACGTTTTTACCTGCATGAAAGAATGCTACCTGAATAAGGTTTTCTTTCTCTTTACTCAAATTAACAATCAATCAGACGAGTAAAGGATTCCTTGTATGCTAAAACATCATCACACAAAGCAAGAAAGGAAAAGGAAAAATCAAGTCATCATACCTGGCGCAGAGCTGCATTTGCATTTTGTTGCTGGTTCTTTCCGGACCACTGCACAGCATCCATTAAAACATCCCAGAGCACACGCACAACCTCAATATCTGGTAATTTAGCATCTTTAACCCGTTGCTTTACAGTCTCTATGACGTCAGATATATCAGCTTCCTCTGTTATCTGGGTTGTCAATGCAGATTTCATTTCCTTCAGTTTCACCTCAAATATTTTCTTCTCATGGTATTCAACCAAAGGTATCAGTCCTTCCTTGCTGAAATCAACATAAGGTACGCAGAGATTTATTCCAGACACATACATACAACAGAACGAAGTCCTATGAAAGAGAAAAATAACAAAACTTGACATTATGCAAACCCTGAAGCTCAAATGTATAAATCAATATCAAATAAAGTAAATGATTCCCTATTGCAAACCCGACTTCCCTGCTCTTAATGCAAAGTACACAGTATCAAATTAATTATGATAAATGTTATAATGCAAAGTACACAGTATCAAATTAATTATTTAATACCTAAAATATGATAAATGTTTTTTTACAAATAGAGATATTTCAACCAAGTACCATTCACCTGGTATATGCTACAAAACCCACCGACATGTTCCATGCACAAATGGTCTGCAATAACTGAGTAACAATTAACACCATATGGTTGTATTTACTACACTGATAGATTGTTTGAGGGAGAGAACCATGGCCTTTGTAGAGATTAAGAATACCAAGTGTTTCACCCTTCTCCAGAAAAGTACTAAAACATCATACTAATAAAAGTTAGCACAAACCTAATACAGCTAAAGATCTTAGGTTCCAAACTGAAACACCTACCAGAACAACGAAATTTTTTGTTCTTAGCTGGTGTGGCAACAGAAATTGATCACTATTCAAACATTTTCTTTAGAGGTAAATTCGTTAGAAAATAGGAAAGTGTGAAACAGAAAATAAGAGTCACATTTGTTGTACGATGCTTTATTTAAACATAGTATATAATGGCAATTTGGATATGAAAATTCAATTCTATAAATACCAATAAGATACTCAAACAAAATCCATGAGTCAAATAACAAAAAAAAAAGAGGGAAATGAAATATAAAAGCAAAGAGAATGAAGCGCACGTGAAATGTTCAGAGAAGCCTTCAGCTGAACGCTTTGCAGATGGGAAGAAGTCCAGAAGATTTTCCTCCACTTTACCTCTTTTGAGGATTGAAATTAGATCATCAAGACCATTATCAACCATGTACTCCTTGAAGAAGTCTGTTATAAATGTAAGAACTAGCCCTTTAGCCACGAGATTGTCCTTAAAAAGTGGCTGGAACACAGTCTCTGGTGGAAGCCCAGATAATTTCTGCGAGAATGCAAGTGCTGTAAAAATTGCCAACTTCTTCCTTTCATTTTCCTCAAAAAGTTCCAGTGACTGCAAAAATCTTCGCATAACATTTTCTAGATTCTTTATGAGAAACGGCCTTCGACGCAAAATTTTTTGTATATAAACCACAGATGGTAAAATGGTTTCACGCTTAGGCTCACGGTCTATTATGGAGTAAGGATGGCGCTCCCCCTCATCAGGTTTTGTTGTGCCAGGTTGTGTACGGCCTCCAGTGAATACAACCTACACAAAATAACATAAAACAGATTCTCATGGATTGGAGGTGTTGACAGCCAAAGAAGACTTCAGTAGAAGAACTAGTCATTCAAATGTTTCCATTCACTTGAGAGTACACTTCTCCCAAACAAGATGTCTAATTTTTCCGTGTGTCACTTGTTTCCCAAACCCAAACTGAAAGACATTCATAATATTAAATGAGCAGAACTTGCCTCAAAAAATGTGTCACCGTATCTTGAGAAGTTAAGGTCTGAAGATTCAATGCTCTTGGCAATAAGTTCCTATATGAAATGAATTTTGTTAAGTTTGATGCATTAACAGCTAGATTGTTCATTAACACACCAAACAATAACCGGAAAGATGATAATTGGGAAAATGTTTACCAAATCACCAGCATTATCCAAATAAATCTGGACCACTGCATCAGCAAATGCTGCAGGGTCCAGAGGCGCAGCAATATTCCGTTTGCGGGTCTTAATCCGCGTGCCACTGCATATAGACAATACATTTGAGACAAAAACGACAACTAACTACATTTACGAGATATACATCATGGAATATAACTTATAAGCAACAGAAATCAAAAGAATTAGAAATAGTGCAAGCATTTCTCGACTCCCAAATGGTTCCATCATCAAATATATTGAAAAGAAAAAGTTCTTTACTGAAAATTAGTGATGAAAGACATCTAAAATACACTCAATTGGCGGCCTTAATCAAATAACAAAAGCAACAGTATACAGTAGAGGACTTACCCAAGAGTGGGTCTCTCCTTTGAGCTGCAAATGAAAATTAAAAAAGAAAAATCAATCATTCTTGTCACATAATTTTGATCCAAAACACAAACAGCTGCCTTAGAAAAACTGTAAACGTTCAATTGATTTACAAGGCGATCGAAAAGCATATCCAGGATTACCCCATATGTACTTAACTAGATCAAGTGTAAAAATCATTTTATAAAGCTTAAATCTTTCGGTGATGGGAAAAAATGACAAAATGCAAATAATTAAGATAGTGCAAGAATTTATTTTTGATATGGATTGATTCCAAACAAGAATTCAGTTAAAATTCAATCAGAAATGAAACGATCAAAAGTAGAGTTGGATATTAGTCACCAACAACTAAAGAAGAAGAAAAAATATTAAAATAACACTACCTAGCCAACCGTCAAACAAAATCATCGATCAATCTTTTTAAAAAAAAACAAAAGAGAGATGAAAAGGAAAATAAAAAAATATATGGATCATGAGAAGGAAATCACATCCGAAATAACCAGATCCACAACTTTTTAAACCGATTCATAGGAACATAAATTTAGAGACGAGAAAATGGGGAAAATAAAATAGAAAGGGGGAAAAATCGAAATGAAATAATTGAAGTTGAAGGAAGCAAAAGAAGAAGGAGAAGAAAACCTCATAAACCAAGACGATAAGGGATCGGAGATAGCGTAGAGCGTGAGTTAGGGAGGGAGAGGGAGGGGAAAGGAGAAAAATGATGCTGCGTTGGGTTGAATATTATATTAGAAGGTGTTTCTGGTCCAAAATGATAAAGTACGTAAAACAATAATTATTTTAAAGACCCGACCCAACTATTTAAAACAAGAATAGGCATATGCGTCTGCTTTATTC
>CANYBF010498852.1:0-22313 GCA_948192965.1 Dalechampia spathulata
ATCTTTAAGGCATTATCTTCGCAGCTATACACAGATCCTCCTAAGATAGGTTCATAATGATGGAACCATTCTCTTCGAGAGGTCATATGATAACTTGCTCCTGAGTCAAGAACCCATACATCAGCATACTTTTTCCTGTTCTCAGTGGATATTGCTGCTTCACAGCATAATACATTTCCATCATTTGAAGTGCTCGCCACATTCCCTTGAGAATTAGAATTCTTCAAACTCCAACAATCCTTCTTCAAGTGACCCTTCTTACCACAGTGGTAACATTTAAAATTCTTCTTACTCCTTGATTTGGACCTACCATGATTGTGACTCCTACTTGAGCCACGTTCTGTTGATCTCCCTTTTATCACCGTTAAAGCCTCCACTTGTTGTGAACCTGCTTGTTTGTCCTCCTTGTTCTTTCGTCGATTTTTTTCTTCGAGAATTGCTGCTGCTATATCATCAAAGATTAGAGAATTGAAAAGAATATTATTTGTTAAGTTGATGATGAGCTGATCATATGAATCTGGTAGACTTTGGAGTAGAAGTTCTGCACGTTCTTGAAACTCTACTTTATAACCCAAAGATGTAAGCTGAGAAAATAGAGTATTCAGAACATTAAGGTGCTCTGTCACTGAAGTAGATTCTGCCATTCTCAGGGTGTACAATTTCCTCTTAAGGAAAATTTTATTGTGCAACGACTTAGCCTCGTACAATCTGATGAGATGATCTCATATCTCCTTTGCCGTCTTCTTTTCTTCTATGCTGGACAAGATCCCATCTACAAGTGCTAGATGTAGGTTTGCTATAGCATTCCCATCCATCTCATTATCATCTGTGAAATCTTGTGGCCTTTCACTAATTGCCGCCAGACAATCATCTTTTCTCAAGATAGCTTTTATCTTCAACTTCCACAATGAGAAATTTCTCCCGGTGAACTTCTGGATCTCAAATTTTACCGTCATTGCTTTTATCACAAATAACTCTTACTATTTCACTGCTTGATATGAATAGTACCCAGTACCTCCAATGAGTAGGCAATAATCTAACTTATTTTCTGATGTGAAGGATCCACTTTTAATGGCAACCATAGAGCATACGATAAGTAGATAAATGCACTCTTAAAGTTAGGCTCTGATACCACTTGTTGTGAATGTGGAACGAATAAAGCAGAACCACAGCTAATAATTTGAGAAAATAGAAATAAAAGACACATAAATTTTACGTGGAAAACTCCCAAACAAATTAGGGTAAAAACCACGGACAAGGTAGAAGAATTTTACTATGAGGAAAAATAGGAATTACAAATATTCCTTTATTTATCAAGAAGAAACAATGAAAATTCTCTCTTGATAAAAGAAGAAATAACTCTCTCTACAACTCTCTATTTTATCTCACTTGCTCTTTGAGATTTTAAAATGATTTTGGGATGGATTTTTAGCTTGAACTAATGACCTATTTATACTAGTTTCAAGCCATGTGAACATAACAATTAAAGTCTAATTTTGGGTGTTAAAAATTAATTACCTAATTTTGAATTACCTAACTTTGAATTTAATTCATGTTGGATGGCTACCTAATTTTGAATTTAATTTAGACCATGAATTTGTTGAATTTGTCAATAGAACACCCCCTGGCCGAAAGCACAAGATTTTGTCTCCATTGATGGGCGTGGAGTAAAAGCTATTGTCCAAAACAAGGAAGTATTGGTGGGAAATAAGACCTTGATGGTTGAACGGGGTGTTGCTGTACCAGATGACATTGAGGAGATACTTGCAGAGAATGAATGGATCGCTCGTACTACGGTTTTCGTATCAATAGATCGGGAAGTTGCAGGAGTTATAAAAATTTATTATCGACTGAAACCAGGAGCTCATGCAATGATTTCAAATTCCAAGTCTATGGAAGTGAAGACCATCATGGTGACGTGTGACGATCGGGAAATAGTCGAGGAAATTAAGAAATTACAGGTGTGCGTGCACTTCATAATAATTGTTTTTGCTAGTATTATTAAGATATTCATTGTTACAATTATTTTCTAACTTTAATCGATTCCATGTGAAGGATGAAGGCTATGTAGTGGTAATGATCGATGCTGATACGAGTAATTATCATCCGCTCATAGCAGCAGATGTTGGACTAGTAATTGGAGCAGACAAAGGGATGGCTGCAGAGGCAGTTGACATTTTAATCACAAGCAATAACTTGGAGAAAGTGATTCTTGCAATAAAATTTTTAAATAAGATCGTTGTCCGTAATCGTCGGAACTACGTATTTGTAGCCACTTATAACGTGGTTGGTATTGTAATAAGTGCTTTTGCCCCTTTATTGTTTGGATCCCCCATACCACCATGGATTGCTGGAACTGTAGCTGCATTCTGTTCTCTGGCAGTGGTTATTTCATCCTATTCTTGTTGAAGATTTACAGAAGATCGAAGCAGCTGGGTAACCTTGAGATGAATGACATAATATTGCAGTGATCAGCCCACCAGGTTTCAGTTCAGTTCGTATTGCAATAATCGCTTTTTATATGTAAGGTGGTCCAATGGAACATTGTTATTTATATAGATTTGTCCAGGCTTGTGCTATAATTTCGTTGATTTCGATTCAAAAATTTTGAATTTTAAAAATAGTTTATTCAATTTAATTTTAAAATTCAAAAATTTTTATTTAATTTAATTTTAAATTTCAAAAATTTTGATAGAGTTTGGGTATTCAGATTTATGGAAGATAAAAAGTAGAAATATACAAGGTAAAGATGCATCAACTGAATTTCATGAGCAAGATTATTAGAATAATGACACATGGATTTTAGAAACATTGTAATTCGGAAATAAATTTTATTAAAATTTTAATAGGAGAATAAATTTATTAAATTAGAATTATTAGTTTATTTATTAGATAATAAGATTAGTTTATTTCCGTATGCTAATTTTAAAAATAAAATTACGATTATTAGCTTTCATATTTTTTGTTATAATTATTAGTATAAATCTATTTATAATTAATATATAATTTTATTTGATAGATCATTTGAAACTAATTAATAAGATATAAATATCAAAATTGACTAGTCATAGTTTGTATTTTAGTTCTAAATATGAAACATGATAATTTTTATTTTTTATTTTTCTCAAAGTATTCATGTATGTATTTTAATACTGAATTTTTTTAAAAAATTATTATAATTTGTTTAATTGTATTATTAAGTAATACATGTGCATACTTTGAAACTGTTTGTTTCTTCCTGTGCTTTGTCTGAATATAATTATCCAAGAAAAAAAAAAAAAAGATAACCAACCGTCACCCTAACCGCAACGACGCGTTTGCTTCAAAAAGAAACTATAAGTAACCGTAAGTAATCATGGTCAAAAGGAAATGTACGCCGACTCCCTGTGCAGAAGCCGTTAAAACATCCAAAAAAACCCTAAACCCAGTGATGCTAGATTTATTAATAATATAATAATATATTTTTATTTTTATTAAATATTAAATATTTATTAATTTTATATTTATTATATATAATTAATAATAATTATAAATAATAAATATAAAATTAATAAATATTTAATATTTAATAAAAATTAAGATATATCTTTCATATCCAAAAGCTGGAGGCCGTCGGTTATTTTAGGTATTATTGGCCAGAAGTCGATATTATCATGACACGCAATCATGAGTTGGCTATGAAGCTTCAGTTGGTTGCTTCTGTTAACCCAGATGTTCAAACACACACAACTAACTATACTTAATAAATATGCTTAAACCAACAGCAGTTAGAGCATGCTATTTCTTTTATACATTTATTTGTATTCATTAATATTTTTATTAAATTAATAATAATAATAACCGATAAGGATCATTTTAAAAATATATCGAAAACTTATTTGGAAACTAAATTAAAAAATGTCTTTATTTTTTATAAATAACTTAAGGGTTATTATATATATATATATATATGAAAATAATATGTTTCTATAAAATAACATTTTGAAAGTTTAATAAAATTTATTTTCAATTTATTTTAGATTATAAAAGAATTTACTATAAATTTATTATATTTGTAAAAAAGATTTATTTTTATAAAAGTTGAAAAGAAATCTACCATTATTATAAAATATAAACTATTATTTTGAATCTTTCTACTAATTACATAAAAATAAATTTATGTTAAAAAATGATATTAATTCTAATAAATTTCAATATCATCCTTTTAACTTCTCCTATTATAACTGTATTTTAGCATAAATAAGTAATAAATAAGTTGATAATTCCAATTTAATAAATTTATTTGGGGTGGGCCGCCTTGGGTTTTGGGTAGGTTTTGGTTTTGTCCGCTGGTACATTACCTCCAGCCAACTTTCCGCCACATCAACCGCCATATCAGACCATATCTGCCAGATTATTGCCACTGGCCGTCACTGTCCGTAATTTTGACAGGCGGCCAGTCTAAAAATTACTCAAGACCAAAAATAATTTTACTTTTACCTTAAAACAATAATTTTTAAAATTTTTTTCAATAAATAGGTAAAATACCTGATCACTGCACTATTAGAGCATTCAACTCAAGGTTCCTCAGTTGCTTTGGTCTTCTGTAAATCATCATCAACGACGAGGACAATATAACCAATAGCAGAGAAGAGCATGCGCCTATTGTTCCAGCAATCCACGGCCGTACGGGAAATCCAAGGAAAAAAGGGGCAGCAGTGGTGATTGGAATACCAAGCAAGTTATGAATGGCTGCTAATATGCAGTTCAGCTGATTACGGAAAAAGGTCTTATTGCAAATATCTATTGCAGTAATCACATCCTCCAATTGGTTGCCATTGATCACAATATCAGCTACCTCAGTTGCCATGCCCATGTCTGCTCCAATTGCTATTCCAACATCTGCTGCTATGAGTGAATGACAATCATCAGCCGCACCAGTATCGACCATTGCAATTCACAATGCAATTCATCTGAAAGAACAAATCCCAGGGCAATTCATCAAGTTGCCCAATAAAGCAATTTAGATTCATTAAGAACCTCAAATGCGGCGAGAAGGAAAAACTAAAACAATATCTAACCTTTTTTTTTTTTGCTTCTGACAAACACAAGAAAAAACAATATCTAACCTTATCCCGTATTCCTAACGCTCTCCCATTTTTGAAAAGGACACCCAGATTAGCACCCACTTGGGTAGCAATCAATGGAGCAATTCGAGTTGCCAGAAGAAGAGAACACGTAGAGGATATTGCAATAACAGATACACAAACTGAAGCTGCAAGTCTCTCCATGCAATGTGGTAATCAAGATTTTGGGTAGAAACTGAAATTGCCGGCCAAATACCAGCAAGCCAAACCAATACTGGAAATACAATACTTCGAATTTCAGTTATTATTGTTATTATTATTATTATTATATTATTAGTAAAAATTAGTATTTTTTGTACTGTTATTATTATTTTATATTTTATAATTATTAATATATTAATTGTAATTATTATTATTATTATTTATTTTAATATTGTTTTTATTAATGATTATTATTATTATTATTATTAAGAAGAAGAGAAGGATGAAAGAGAGGAGGGTGGGGAGAGGAGAGGATAAATTGTTAATTTGATCTAAAAAAATTGATTAAACTTACTACGAAATGAAAAAATATTTCGAATTTGATGTGTTTTAATACTTTATAATTAGAATGATTATAATTAGAATGATCGACAATCAACCAAATTAGCTAGACATGATGCTAAGATAGAATGTCATGTAGATATAAATAACACTTAAAGTGATGGTCAATCTAAACATCTTTAATTTTTTTCTAGATTATAATTTATTTGATTAAAAGTTTAACATTTGTTTTGAAGTTCATAAATTCAAATTTTCTCAATCATTTTTCTTTTATAAATATTTTAATATTAATTTCATATTAATAACATATTAACTCATTTTTTAATAATTATTAGTTATTTTTAATAATATTCAAATTTTTTAATTACATGAATAATAATATATTTATTAAATTATTTTATTAAAAAATGAAAAAATTATATTATTGAAAAATAGAACAATCAATTAACTATTCTAAAAAATTTATGTGTAATTTTTATTTACAATAGTTAATTGATTGTTCTTTTATTTTTTAATAATGTAATTTTTTTTAATTTTTTAATAAATATATTATTGTTCATTTAATTGAAAATTTAAATATTATTAAAAATAAATAGTAATTATTATAAAAGAGTTAATATATTATTAATATGAATTTAATATTAAAATATTTATAGAATTGTTGCAGGGTTGTGCTGTAATTTGGTCGATTTCCGTTTGAAAATCTTGAATTTTAGGAATATTTTGTTTACTTTAATTTTAAAAAATTAAATATTTTAATATAAAATAAATTTATTTTTTTTTTAGTAAAAAGCATAGATTATATGGCAGAAAAATTACATAAATTGAATCCAGAAACTGTTTCATTGTTATTGATAATAATTGCCGCATCCGGGTGAGAGCGTTGATTAAATTTGTTAAATGGTGTTTTTATTTGCAAGTGGCTATGACTATACAAACGAATGCTTGGTGACGTTCAAGCATCATGTCCCGAAAATCACATTATCCTCTGTCAAAGTTCGTCTCTCTCTATATGGCTTAATTCCATAACTCTTTCCGATAAAATTGAATCAGTTTCAATTCGATAGTGTTGGAATGCAGTTCCATGTAAAGCTATCGTTTCATGACATGTCCACATGGTATTTTAAAATAATATTAGACACGTAGCTTCCATCCATGGCCCTTTTTCTCTTCAACAGACAAAATGTCGTTTACCCACAAAATCAGCGTTGCAGATATCTACTTCGCCAGAAAAGAAAGTTGTGTCGTATTTAGGCATATGAAAGCATGTTAACGACTGATATTTGGACTAAAATATTACCCAAGTCTATTAACAAATAAAGAATACAAAGCATTTACATACTATAGGAGGAAAAATGGCTAATTATCTGCAAGGCTCACAATATAAAATAAAATAAACACAGATGCCAAGTATATATCTTGACAAAACAAATGAGCCGGACAAGAGGACCATGGCACTACCAACTTCTGTTCTCCCTATCATTCAAATTAATTAGTCATTTTTTAGTAAGGCATCGTAAAAGTATTCTCGCAAGTTATCCAAGTACGGCTAACTCATGATTGCGTGTCATGATATTATTGACTTCGGGCTAAGAATACCTCAAATAAATAGAGAAATGACTGTTCTTTTCATCAGCGCCAGCAAATTGTTCTCCTCTTTCTAGTTCATTTGCTTTCATCATTACTCTTCCATTGATTCAACTACCCAGCTCTTTATAGTCTAAGGTTTCTTAGTAAGTATCATCTTCACTCTGTTATTCAATCTTCCCATGTTGTGAACTACAAATCAGAGATTTTAAGTTCCCAGTTCTGTACAGATTAAGATCCTGTAACCAATTGCCCCCACCGAAACCAGCTCCTCAACAGTTGCATATAGATTATGAACCCGCCTGGAAAAGTCCCTCCAAAATTCTTTTACTCATCCAACTGCTCTTCAAAGTTTCGTTTCTGTTGTCAATTATAGTACTCCGTTGTAGTTCTGTTTCTACCCTGTTTCGTTTCATTATGGCTCCACCAAATGATCCTGCTAATTCACTGGCCAAATCACTTAGATCAGAGAGTTTTCACAAACACTTTGATTTATCAAAATGAAATTTTAGTGTCAAAGGCTTTTTATCACTCCCCCTGCTCCAACGTGTTCCTTCTGTGTCTCATCATGGTAGTTTTCTTGGATTTAATACCATGTTCATGTGTGTTTAAGCGTGTGATAATCCTTGCAATATCATGAAATAAGCTTATATCACTCTTAGGATCTCATCCTTTTGCAAGAGAAAACTGATCCTTGGCTACTTGACAAATTTGGGTGGTGCACTTGGGGTGCAGTTTATTTGACTGTGGAACCTATTGGTGAATGGTATGATTTCTCGTCTGTCTGTAACCATTCCGAGTTGGATGCTTCAATTACCCTGCTCCAGGGTGTTCTTTCCGTCTCACCCTGGTAGCTTTCTTGGATTCAATATCAAATTCATGTGTGTGATATAACTCGCAAAATCATGAAAGAAGACTATAGCGCTCTTAAGAGTCCATCTTAATACCTGTAGGCTCTTGGAAGAGAAAATTGTTCCTAGGCTTACTGATAAAATTTGGGTGGTGCACTTGGGATGCATTTTATTTGACTGTGAAGCCCATCAGTGTCTGGCGTGGTTTCTCGTCAGTTTGTAATCATTCCGAGTCTCATGGTCCCACTCCTCCGTTCCAGGATGTTCCTTCTATATCTCGCGCCTAACAGTTTTCTTGGATCCAATATCATGTTCATGTGTATTCATGTGCGTGATAATCCTTAGAATATCATGAAAGAAGCCTGTAGGTTTTGATTTCAGAATGCCAAATACAAAAAGAGGGAAAATTTGGACTTTGTACCTAATTTTGATCGGAACTGTTTCTAACAACCTCATGGCTTCACTTCACTTGGGAAGCTTGCTCATCATCTTATGCTTGCTTAGTTCTTGTTCCTTCTTTCTTTTCTTCCTTTTTTTTTTCCGGCTAAGATAACCTTAGAAAGGAACAAAAACCGCCGGTTTATATTTTATAATGATATTTTATATTTTATAATAATATTATATGATTTTTAAAGTTTTATAAAAATAATTATTTTTCTTGGAAATTTTTATAACATTTTTATTACTTAAAAAGAATTTCTATACCAAATCCATGTAAATAAAACTTGTTGGATAATAGTGCCTTTAAATTTTTATTTTAACTTTAAATTGATAATATGTAAATGATAATTAATATTTAATATCTAAACATTAACTAAATAAATGATTAATTAACTCTAGTATTGGCAAAAAAAATGACTCTAATTTTCTTAGAAAATCGTTTTTAGTAAAAATAAATCAAAATAAATTCTATCTTTAATGAAATGTCATAAATACATACAAACTAAAATACATTATACATTAAATTTTTAAAATATTATATAAATTAATGTTCATATATGCAGACTACAAAGTACATGGTATGGCATGCTCTTCTTGCTCCTCAAATTCTCATAAAGAAGCTTTACAAGCATTTCAGAACGTTCGGCATGGTAATCACCTGTCTGAAACCACCGTTACCAGGGAATTTCAAATCATATTCATCAACCCTGATCAGAAACACTAGCGAAATTGAGCTTAAAGCAGATGGTACAAGGAATGATGGGTCAATCAGGATTATTGAGGATTCTCTTCAAGTTGTTCCAGGTTTCCAGAGCATAAACATTGATCCTCAACTCAACAAAATTTCTTTTGCTTACACACCTGATGTTCCTGAGCCTAAAAGTTTTATCATAGCGATTGAATCAACCGACACAGGGAATTTTGAGACTCTGATATTTGTTGAAGGTAAAAGTGGAAGAGAGAACCTTCACAGGGAAGTAACTGATTATTTCTACTATTCTCTTGGTAGTTTTGTTCATATGGTTCTTTTGTTATCAGTGTCCCTGGTTTTCATGTTTGTCCCTCCAATCAAGAAGCTCTTGGACAACACTGTAGTCGATTTCCTTACTTCAGGAATTATAATCAGGTGGGCAACGTCTACTCTGCTGCAGATCATCACATTCTTCCAATTGTGTACAGCATCGTGCAGTGGATTGGGTTTTTGGTCCATCGACATGGACATGTTGCTGGCTCTAAAAGCAAATCTAATCTACTTCTGTTCAGTCTATTCCGTGTTGAGAACTGATATCTTTTCGGATTTGCAAGGCATGGATTTCTTTGGAACTAGTTTAAACTTTGTGGCGTTCTGTCTTCTTGGGAGATATCTGGATGCGTTTGTCAGGCGTAAAAGATCTCTGGTCATCACCCAGTATAAGGGCATAGCTGCGGAAACAGCAATCCTTGAGAATTCGGATCATAACGGAAACTTGACCGGGAAAATACTTGATAGTGGGTGGGCAATACAAAGGGCTGATGTGATGAGACTCGTTCTTGGTGCAAGAACAGTTGGTGAGTTGAAGCAGAGCTGTACGAATCAGAATGGAGTGTTACAATACAAGGGGACAATTGTTAGATCAAGGAGTCTTCTCTCCCGGATATCTCAGCTTGTCGAGTCAGGCCAGATGTCAGAAAGTCCGGTAGAGGAGTTTGCTTCTGCCATTTCCAAATTACTTATGCTTTTGGTGCGCATGTTCATATCTTTTCCGGACTTTTTCATATACCATTCACACCAGCCATAGTGTTTGGCTAATCATTATCCACTTTGTTATCAGGGTATTGTTTTTTCGATCTTCGTTTGGCTTTCCTGGTATTTAGCGGGCAAGTTCCTTCGGTCACCACATCCATCGGATAGATCGCAACTCGCTGCTCAAGTTTGGATATCTGTTATTGCAATAGCCTCTTCATGTTCTCTTCCCCTAGCAACTCGAATTGCTTTATTGGTTGCTACCCAAGTGGGTGCTTGTCGAGGTGTTCTTTTTAAAAATGGGAGAGCATTAGGAAGACAGCGTCAGGTCAGATATGAAATTTGTCTTTTGTTTTAGTTTTTCCTCCTCACAGCATTTGAGGTTATTAATGAATCTTAATTGATTGTTGGGAAAACTGGTGAAAATGGGCCCGGCCATTGTTCTTTCAGGTGAATTGCATAGTCTTCAAGAAAAGAACTCTTATAGCTGGAAAGCCTCTGGTTGTCGACATAAAGCTTCGGGAAAATATGAAATTTCAAGAGTTCCTTCAATTTGTTGTTGCCGTTGAGGTATGATATTTCTCCACTTGCATGCCAGAGCAAGTTCAGTCTTCGAAGTTCTCTGAGGTATGATGGATGTTGAAATTGTTGTTTACGAATCCATATCAGGCAAAAAGCAGGCACCCTATAGCCCAAGTCATAATGGAATACAGCCAGAAATACAGAGAAGACACAGAGAACACCCAGTGGCAGGATGCACAAGATTTTGTCTCCATTGCTGGGCGTGGAGTGAAAGCTATTGTCCAGAATAAGGAAATATTGATGGGAAACAAGAGTTTGATGGTTGAACACAATGTTGCTATACCAGATGATACTGAGAAGATGCTTGCAGAAAATGAATGGATGGCTCATACTATGGTTTTAGTATCAATAGACCAGGCAGTCACAGGGGCTCGTGAAATCATCTCAATTCTCAAGTCTATGGAAGTGAAGACCATCATGGCGACATGCGATGAGCGGGAAACGGCTACGTTCATTGCTGGGGAAGTTGGAATTGAAACTGTCATTGCAGAAACCAAGCCCGAGGAGATGGTGGAGAAAATTAAGAACTTACAGGTGCGCGTGCGCTTGATAATAATTATTTTTTTGGTGTTAAGATATTGCGTGTTACAATTATTTTCTAACTTTAATCTCTTCCATGTTAAGGATCAAGGCTATGTGGTCGCCATGGTCGATGCTGATAGGACTAACTATTACCCGCTCATAGCAGCAGATGTTGGAATAGCAATTGGAGCAGACACAGGCATGGCTGCAGAGGCAGCTGATATTGTAATCACAAGCAACAACTTGGAGGATGTGATTACTGCAATAGATATTTCCAATAAGACCGTAGTCCGTAATCGCCTGAACTCCATATTTGTAGCCATTCATAACTTGCTAGGTATTCCAATAACCGCCACTGCCCCTTTCTTGTTTGGATACGCCATACCACCGTGGCTTGCTGGAACTATAACTTCATTCTCTTCTCTGGTAGTGGTTATGTCATCCTATTTGTTGAAACATTACAGAAGACCTAATCAGCTGAAAACCCTTCAGATGAACGATATAATAGTATTGTAATCTACCCTGGTTTCAGTTCAGTCATACCTTGATGATTGCACTGCAATAATTGCTTTTCATATGAAAGGTGGTCTAATAGTACGACATTCACTATAGATTTATGATTAATAAGATTACTAGATTAGCGACAAAAAAAAAAAAGAAAGCAACATTGCAAAAACATATAGCATTGACAGAAAATCTCTACAATATCAGATAAATCACATTGATAGCTCTGGTAAACCATAAAAACTTCATTCAAGTATATATTCAATCTTACAAGAGCCTTATCAGTCATAGTTAGGGTATCACATTTTTTGTTCATATCTTTGACACGGTTTCCAGAAACTGTAAATTATAACAAGAATGTTCAAACTGTAAATTACATTATTCTTACCAATTCTTCACATACCTTCTCATAATTCTTGGCTCTGGCCTAACTAGGATAAACCCAAATGCTTCATATATTTCTATCTTTGGTAGGAAGTTTAATGTCCAAACCATCTTTACATTTTTGAATGTACAGTTGTTTGCAAGCTTGATTGACTCTCAATTTTCGCCCCTATTGCTCGCAGCTTTTGCTGTTTGGCTTTGGCTTTGAAGAGGATATTGTGCACATCATCAAAATAAGGCCTTGTGGCGTATCTGGTATCACTAATCCATTGCTGAACTTTCTTGTGCGGACCAAGTATCCTGTCGCGATCGTTTTCATCCAGAACCTGAAATGCAAAAAGAAAAAAGAAAAGCCAACAAGGTAACAGCGATAACAAGTCAAAATACACCATTTTATGTGCATACCTCGAGCTGCATTATTTCACAAACAAGGCTTAGATCTGCTATTGACGGTTGATTACCACCTAGCAAAAATTTCCCACCACCCTTGAGCCAAAAAGACTCGACCTTTGACAAGGATGGAGAAAGAATTTTCTCAGCTTCCGCAGCAGCTTGTGGATTCAGGGGTAGGCCAAGTGCAGATGCTAATGTAGTATTCACGACATATGAAACTAAAGAAACATCATCAAACCAAAAGCAACTGGCCAGTTAGCATCAGTTAATTCAGGCAAGTATGGGAATAATGTCGGTGCATATGTATGATCTTGCGAATCAGAGAATGTAGATTATTAATTAGGATTCAAACAAATGTTTAAGAACATATTACTGATGATACACCTGCACCCTGGCGCAAATTCAAGTGATGCCAATCCAACACCGATTGAATCTTGGCTCGCTTGAAAAGATCAGATGGATACCTTGTAGCACGAACAAGAAATATTAAACCGAGTTGCACGACGTATAACTTCAAACTAGAAAGGAAGTACAATAGTGGTTCAATGCATCGACGATCTTTTAAATGAAACCATACTTGTATATGACAGGAATCAACAAGTCCAAAACTACAACTAAACAAGCATGCAAGTGAGATTTGATTATGTTAGAGGTATCTGTTTCATCAAACAATGCATTAGGAACCCAAAATCCTGACTATGAAGCTGTTCATTTTCGCAATATAAAGATTTACGCTGTAAATGAAGAAATCATGGATAGTATGCCTACCAGTGATCAGCAACTCCAGGAAACGCACTAGCAATATAGATAAGGATCGCGTGACTGCAAAAAGCAATTAACCAATGAATCGTTAAAAGAACAAACAAAGGAACAATACAAATTTTCATTCACAAAGCTGCACATAAACTGATTGATATTATATAAAAATTGATAGCAGTAACTAGGAAGAGAGATTGTGCTGATTAAGCACCTTTCAAACAGCTTGAATCTTCCATTAACAATAGCTGGCACTTTTTCCATTGGATTTATCTCTGAAATTTGGATAATTACAAGATGTCAGTGTTTTCTATTTGGGTTCTTCTTCTTTTTCATGTAATGGCTGCTTGTAAATGATCATGTCAAGGTTTTCTAGCCCAAGAGAGCTATTGCAAAATCGTTACTTTCTTCAAGCATTTGTCCAAATATTTCTACCCCAAGAAATCAGGACTAACCTTTGAATTCAGGAGAAAACTGCTGACGCTTGGAGATGTCAATTTTAACTTCTTCAAAATCTATCCCATTTATCCTTTCCATATAATTAACACCCAGGTCAAAAAATACTCGATAAAAACGACCTGTTTATACTTTGCAGGAAGAAACCACAAGAAACAGGGACTGAAGATAAAGTAACGAACTTGAACATAAAAATTTACTTGCAGAAGAGTAGAACTGCTCGTGATGGCTGGGACATACGATCTGCGTATATTTTCAGCTTCATGTTCTCTCGTCTATACGTCTCTGCAGGCAATCTTAAACGGTCAAAAGTGAATTTTGAGCATGTTTCTTAACAGTTGGTGATCTTCCATTATTTGGCATTTCGAATTTTCGATTTATCATGGGATCTTTGACTTTCACTCACAGTAACCTGCGGTTTGTCCGTTTCTTCAGAAAAAACAATTAATCAAGCATTTCTCGACGGCCTACTGGAAATGGCAGAAATGGGCCTTGTGAAAAGTCCTTCTTTCGACTTGTGAAGTTGCACAGGGCTTTAAATCCTGTGAAAGTGCATAGAACCGACCCTTTTATGAAACATCAAGCCCGAACTATAGAAACAAAGATCCATCGGTGTCTGGGCCAATGATCTGCCATCCTGAATAGAAATTTCAGTTGTGCGTGGATAGAATTTAATTCAAAAATGTTTGAATCAGCTCATGAACATCCTGTGAAGAAAATGGCAGAAACTTCCTCTAGAATGAACTAGTCTTCTAATCACCAAGTCTTGTGCTTTCATGTTGGATTTAGAGTAAAAGCAATGCATGAACTCAGTCAGTTAGCGACATTATCTTTCAACTATAAGAAATTCTCAGTACAACAGAACATCCATTTATTGGGTGCAAGTACCAACAGTACTACCCGAAAGAAAGAGGATTTTAAATTGGATCGGCCATAGCTGATACTTTCCCCTGCAGAGTGCAGGATTTTATGGCAACAGAAACAGCAGACTTCTTTGTTAAAAAAAAGGATAAATTAAATAAACAGCAGAATTTTTATAACTTAGACTGCGATGCTGTTTTCAAGTTGGATGGAGGCTCATTTTTTGCACCAGCTGACAGCTGCTTCTGTAGTCTTTCTTTAGCTCTGTATAGGATTTTATGTACTTCCTCAAAGTGAGGACTTGTAACATGTTTTGTATCTTTGATCCACTGCTGAACTTTTTTGTGCGGGCCAAGTATTCGATCGCGATCTTTCTCGTCCAGAACCTATATCCAGAACAAAACTTTTAAGAGAGATTGCCCATGATGCTCATCAAGTATTTGCAAATGAAAGAGGGTTTTTCTCTAGGCATACTTCCAGCTGTTTCTCAGCTGCATTACATACCTCCAGTTGCATTATTTCACAGACAAGGCTTAGATCCGCTATGGAAGGTAGATTGTCACCAAGTAAAAATCGCCCACCACCCTTGAGCCAAAAGGATTCTATCTTTGACAGTGATGCAGATAGAACTTTCTCTGCTTCGGCAGCAGCTTGAAGATTTAAGGGTAGGCCAAGTGCAGGAGCCAGTGCAGTATTCATGACAAATGCAGCTACGGAATAAAATTCAAAAGCCCCAGCACATTGTCAAGAAGAAATTTCAGTGAATGCATTAGTATAACCTAAATCAATTACTCATAGAATTATTTACAAACAACCGAAAAATTTATTACCAGCACCCCGGCGCAAATTGGAGTGATGCCAATCCAGTACTGAATGAATCTTAGCTCTCTTAAAAAGGTCAGCCGGATACCTTAAATTGTTAGTAGGGAAATGTGAAGACTTAGATCTGACGAGTAAAGATACAGAACAACCATGCTAAAGTGAAGCAATCATCTACGAATTATAGTCATACCAACAAGTCAATATCTTTGTGATTTCAGCTCAAGCAAATCCTCATTTATAAGCTGTTTAGCTCCCATAAACATAATAAATAAATTGATGATATCTGCAGCAGGAATTATGCTTACCAATGATCTGGAACTCCAGGAAATACGCAGGTGAGATAGATAAGGATTGCATGACTGCAAAGAACAATAAAACAAGTTCAAATGTTTTAAGAATTGGAGTAAAAGTACTTAACTTGATCATCAAAATGAGAAAGAACGAGAGAAAGCATCATCAAACACCTTTCGAAAAGCTTGAATTTTCCATCAGCTATAGCTGGCAATTTACCCAGAGGATTTATCTCTGAAAATTACATCGCAAAAGAGGAATCACAAGGTTATTAGTAGCTCACCGCTTCTTTACACATCATAAAACAGCAAGCAATCATCCAAACATGTATCGAAAATATCGATAATTACAGAAGAAAGATGGTACTTTTGAATTCAGGAGATAATTGCTGGCGCTTGGCTATGTCAATTCTAACTTCTTCAAAGTCAATCCCGTTTACTCTGAAATATTAATACCCAGATGAGAGAACACTCAAAACAAGTAAAATCCCACTTTTAATTCGCAAGAAGGAACCAAATATAACAAAATTGCGCGAAAACAAAGAAATGAACTAGAAAAGAAAAGTCATTACTTGCAGAATATTAGAACCGCACGTGATGGCTGGGACATTCGATCGGTATATACTTTCAGCTTCATTTTCTCTTTTGCTCTGTCTTTCTGAAGTATCAAAATTTGTCAAACAGAGCCGATTCTGGAGTTCGATTCTTTAAACAACAAAGCTTATCCATTTACTGCCTCCTTCACTGAATTTGAGTGCGCTTTCACTCGTTTATAACAAATCTGTTCGACAAAATGCCAAAATGGTGGGTTTCGGGCCTTCGAATGAGGTCTCAGCTGCTGTTGCGTAGGTTTGTCTCAGAAAAAAAGCCCAAAACAAAACATATATTTTTATTTTGAATATTATTTTAAATTTTAAATATTATGATTTTTTTAATAATATAAGTAGAGTTTTTTTTTTGAATAAACTTTAAAAATATAAATAATTTAACATATTAATTAATTTTTAGGTATTATTTTAAATATTTTTTATTCAACTGGATAAAATAAATGAATAATTAAATTAGCAAATTCAACTAATTAAAATAAACATTAAAAACTTAATAAATTCTGGAATATTCATAAGAATGTATGGAATTAATGTTTTCATCGGTCAAATATTCCACGCCAGATGTTAATATTGAGTCAATTAAATTATTTATTAATATTTCAGGATTAGATTTACATCGCCATCATCGATAGGTTGACATGGTCGAAAATTTCAATTTTTCGTATTTAACCGCGTAACCCGGTCAACTCGTTCTGGAAGTCCAAGATTTTGGAATCCGAAAAGAAAATAAAAATAAAAATATTTATTAAATATTAAATATTTATTAAATTTATATTAATTACTCTATAATTCTTATTAATTATTAGTATATAAATAATAATTAAATATTTAATAATCTTACCTGATATATCACAACTTTTTATTCAAGAACGTTCTCATGTATTCAAGCGTAGGCTGCAGCTCAAACACAGCATTGTTCTTACTTCAGGATCAGAAAGATAAATAACAGTACAGATCTTCTTAAAAAACAAAAAGGATAACGCGATGATCATTCATGCAACATCAGGATGTTGCCTTCATGCAAGTTTCAAGCTTCACTCCTCTCCTCCAGCTGACTTCTGTTTCAGCATTGCACTTACTTGAAACAGTGTCTCATGAACTTCATCAAAGTGAGGTTTTGTCGCATTTTTCACATCCTCGATCCACTTCTGTACTTTCTTGTATGGCTCTAGTACACGATTGCGGTCATTGTCATCCAAAACCTAATCCATGAAATCATGTGAAAATAATATCTTCTTCGAAGCTGAAGAACAAATAATAAAGCCAATAAGGATGTTTACCTGGAGTTGCATGATTTCGCAGATGAGACTGAGATCTGCTAATGATGGTTTATCTCCTCCAAGCAGGAATGGTCCGCTATCATTGAGCCAAACGGTCTCCATAGTGCTCAGAGAACAAGCCAACAGTTTTTCGCCTTCAGCTGCTGCTTCTGGCTTCATTGGTAAGCCTAATGCAGCACCTAGTTTTGTGTTTAAAACAAACAAAACTGGCAGGAAAAGGCAACAGATCAATCTCCCATAGCCCATTAGAAGAAGCAAATTAAGCAAGCAATTTATATAGCAAATAAACACAATGCAATCATACAAGTGTGATTCCGTTGCTAACCCTTTCTTTTTATCCCAAAAAAATGGACATTTTCTTAGATACGCGAAAAGGATCAGAAGACAGACACTTTCAGTTTCAGTCCTATGTGCGTGCTCGTGGGCATGCGATAGAAAAATGGAACTAGCAATGAGATCTCATCAAGCACCTGAACCACGACGTAGATTGGAGTGATGCCAGTCCAACACAGACTGAACCTTGGCTCTCTTTTGAAGATCACTTGGATACCTTTATTTGGAAGGGAAGTTGACAAAAGTTAAAACGCAGGAAATAAGCATTAGCTTGAAATTAAGTTATTTTGCAATTCACAGGTATATATGTATAAAATTAGTTACTAATTTTATCTTGTTTCAAACTCAAACACTTCAAGCATTTGATGAAAATTGAAGGTAGCCTAAAGGTTATCAACAAGTTGGCTGCAATATTAAGCGACTTTCCTTTACTTACCAATGATCTGCAACTCCAGGAAATGCAGAGGCGAGATATGTAAGAATTGCATGGCTGCAAGGGGGAAAAAGGTTAACTGGGAAATTAAGTGATGACATTCCAGAACATATTACAAAACAGGAAGCAAAAGCATCTTATAAAGAATAAAAAAATTGCAACCAAGTATTGAATTCATGATTTTCAGAAGATAAATGAGCTAATGACCATCAAAATTCATAACAGTGCTTCACCATACTCATCAATGCTTCAGAGCAATCACCTTCAAAAAGCAAATTCAGTAACAAATTCGTTATGTGCAATAAACAAAGTTGGTTCAAATCATACCTCTCAAACAATTTGAAATCTCCATGAACAATAGCCGGTACTTGCCCCATAGGATTTATCTCTATAATTAAAGTCATCAAGAAAATAAGTAACAGAGTTAGTCATGTTAAATACACTTCCTGTTTCACAGCCATATTTGATATACTCGAGTGATCAGAATCTGGATAATAGAGCATCAGGCATAAAACTAGCACACCGCTTAATAAGAACGCCGTCTCCCTCGGGCATCAATCAAGGTCCAAGAAACGAACAATGATAAAAATAGCAGAAAGCAAATTGAATGAGATGAAATGATTATTATACCTTTGAATTCAGGAGACTTGTGCTGTCCCTTGCTCAAGTCTATTAACACCTCTTCAAATTCTAGTCCGTTCATCCTTCAGATTAAAATTCAAAAAGAAAAACGAAAAATAACGATAGCAGTAAATCACGATCGTCATCATATAAACCGATCTTAAAACAACTCGATCCACTATGATCATAGACAAGTAAAACTAAAAAAAAAATTTGAAAAATGAAATGAACGTATTACTTGCAGAAAATGATCAAAGCGCGTGATGGCTGAGACATGCGATGCACATAAAGTTTCAAAGCCATTTTTGCCTCTCTCTGCTGCTTCACTCTCTGTGTCGAAAGTCTAAATTTCTGTCTTCTTCTTCTTCTAGTAGGCGTGTGTTGTATGTGCATAGGCTTGGAGATATATAGCCAAATATCATCATATGTTATCTTCTCTTTTTTGGCAAGGCCATAACCATTACGCCATCTTCTAATGCAATTATTACGAATAATTTTTCCCTATTTCCTCTAGATTGAATTGATGACGACGGTGCCGATCGAGAGCCCATACGCAGTGTAGCACGTTCATTGAATTTTAATCCGTTGACGTCTGCCATGGACCATGTCCCTTTCCAGATTACTAATGGGTCAGCCCAACCAACCGGGACTAATGGGCCAAATTTGAACGATTTCTTTTCAAATCACCCCGAAAAAAGGAAATATTTTTTCAATATTCTTATTCTCTTTCGATTTAAATTTGCAAGTAAATGCTAAAAACAATAATTTACTTTTGCCACGTCTTTTATGAAAGAATTTTCAAGCAATTTGCTAGGGTTGGATTTCTGGTTATGGAAAGAATCTCTGCGATAGAAAATAGAAAACCAAAAGTCTTTCATTTTACAAAATTTTCCATCCCAGGAAATGATGTAATATAAAATCTCAGCCCATCTGTTTTGTTCAACAGGGTTCCCATCTGTTCAGACATGGAAGCACGGGTCAATGAGAACACCGTTCTTGCTCTTGGAACATTACGTAGTATTACAGATCTTTGATAAGGAAAAAGATAATGCCGAGTTTTATTCATGGAACATTGAGAAGCTGGTTCTAACGGAAAGATGAAGCTTCAGCTTTTTCTCTTCCTTACTTCTGCTTCAGTGATGCGCTGAATTTGTAAAGGGTATCGTGCACTTCGTCGAAATGAGGTTTGGTGGCGTTTTTAATATCCTCAATCCACTTCTTGACTTTCTTGTAAGGTTCTAGAATGCGGTTGCGGTCATTTTCATCCAACACCTGTAGCCAAGAAATGAACATCTGTGTGAAAAATGGTGTCTTTCTAGAGCATTTACAAAACAGAAACTAAAGTCAACGAGAGTAATGAAGCCCGCCTTACAAAGTTGAATAAAAAAACGAATGTTTAGCTCAAGTTGCATATTTCGCAGATTAGGCTGAGATCTGCTATTGATGGTTTAACCGTCCGCTACCGCTGAGCCATACCGTCTCTATGGTTTGCAGAGAAGAAGTTTCTCGCCCTCAGTCGCTGCTTCCGGGTTCTTGGGGAAGCCAAATGCAGGACCTAGTGTTGTGTATACAAAACTAGCGGGAAAATGCAACAGATCAACCTCTCACCGCCCATCAGAAGAAGCAAATCGAAACATAGAAAATAAACATAAATGTAGTCGTGCAAGCGACTCCACCGCTAAACAACTCGAAGAAATCGCCCAGAGAGCGATCAAGATACCGAATGAGTAAATTACGAAGCAGAAGTTGAAGTTTTAAGATTGTTACTAAATCTATTGTATTCAACACCAGCTAACATCACTTGTAGACACAAGCTAGTTCATATCATTAAATATTCTTCTAATAAAATAAAAGCGACGAAATCGTATGAATTACCTACACCACGGCGTAAATTGGGGTGATGCCAGTCCAGTACAGAGTAAATCTTGGACCTCTTTTGAAGGTCACTTGGATACCTTTAAAGGGGAAGTTGTCAAAATTAATGCACTTTCCCTTTCGTTATATCATTCAGAAAAGAAGAACGAGCAGTCAACTACAGACATTATCATCTTAACTAATTGAAACACTACTTAATTAATTCTAGCAATTACAAACAGATGAAATTAAATTAATTACTTGCAGAAAAGGAGCACAGCTCGTTCTGGCTCAGACATCCGATGCACATAAACTTTCAACTCCATTTTCTCTCTTCTACCTCTACACCGCGCAGCTGACTCGCCCACTCACACTTGAAATCGTCTTCGATGTTGATGTGATGGCAAGTAGAGGCAAGCATACCCATTTATAGCAATGATTCTCCACTTCTTTCAGTGCAATTAGTATTATGTCGACTGATTACTGTTGCAAACAATTGAATGATGATGATGACGGTGACAGCCGCTTGGTTCTCCTTCGTTGATTCTTATCATTTTAATGTACTCCCGCCCTGAGATAGGTTCTTTAAAAACCCACCTAATAGCTTTATATTTCCACATTTTTATTTAATATTTTATTTCATCCGTAATTTAATGATAAAAATTAAATATCAGATAATATTATCTTACCAATTTTGATAAGATTCGATTCTATACACTCATACATATACAATACTGTTATCCAGGAGATACATTTTCAGTGTAAACCTAAATTACAGCCGTTTTTCAGTTATTAACCAAAAGAAATGAAAAAACGATGTCGTTTTAGTACATGATTCCAGCGTTTCACTTTATTTTCTGCGGAGTTTTGCCTCAGGATTGCACTAAACTTGTAAAGAGTATCATGTGCTTCATCAAACCGAGGCCTTGTGGCAATCTTTGTATTCTCGATCCACTGCTGCACTTTCTTGTATGGTTCAAGAAGCGACTGCGGTCACTTTCATCCAATAACTGGATATCAATTCAAGAATTGATCCGGCACATAATATCGGGCAATTTTCTAAATTGATGCAAATTTTTTCAAAAATTCTTCCTTTGGTGTGAGAATGAAAAATATTTCCAATTTGATGTATTTTTAGAGTTGGCCGCCGGTTTTACCAGCGACCAACTGACGTGGCGACATATTGATGATGTGGCAGGTAAATTTCAATTTGGCCGCTGGTTTTACCAGCGGCCAAATGCAATCCCCAGCTCTCGTCCCTTCCCATAATAAATAATAATAATAATAATAAATAATTTATTAATAATATTAATAATAAATAATTTATTAATAATATTAATTTTAATTTTAATATTATAATAATTATTATTAATATAATACAATATTAAAGTTATTATTAATTA
>CANYBF010499249.1:0-16728 GCA_948192965.1 Dalechampia spathulata
AAAAAAAGACTCAACTGCAACCCTAAATCGAACCCTGAATTGCACCAGGGTGAACCGGGAACGCCCGTGAAGGCAAACAGTGATGATAAAGATCCGGTTCATCCCAATCAATCCGAGAAGCTCAAAATTTAGGGTGCGACACGTATCATCTTACTCTCCACCAGACTGGTTTAGAGGATGAGGTTCTGGGTTATTTGGCCAATATACATTGGTCAAATTTCATGTTTCTACCTAATCATTTCATCCAGTCTGTAGCTTTAGAGTTCCTACAGACATTTTCTCTATCTACCTCCTTTTCTTGCACCTTTAGACTCTTCCGGAGGCGTCACTCTCTTTCTATTTTAGAGTTTAATGCTTTATTCAGTTTTCCTACTGATGGCATTGCTAATGATAAATTCGTGATTTTTGACCGCAACTCTTTCTGGAGGGATATCTCCCTCAACACCGCTTTCTGGCCTTCTCGACAGAAGGCTTCCTGCCTTAAATCCCCACCTCTCTACTACTATCATCGACTCATCTCCTATCTCATTTTCGAGAGATCTCAGTCAAATGATACTATTACAGGCCCTAACCTGATCTTCCTCTACTGTATGGTCACGGGTACACCCATCCAGTCTGGATGTTGGCTTCAAACCTCTTTTCATGAGGTCGGCGTCCAGAAGCAGCCTGGTAGGGCTATTTTATTTGGTCAGATTATTCATCATCTCTACCATCAGCTGCAGGCTTTTCCCCTATCTGCCCTTCTCTAGGACCCTGCGGTCCTAATCTTGATCTATCGTTCATTGAGCACTCCATGCTCCTTGAACGCACTACTGATGATGCTTTTGTCATTCATTCTGAGTATATCAGTAGGAAACTCAATCACCTTCGATCATTGGAGCTTCCCAATGATACTATTTCTCTATATGGTCAATGAGCTGTAGAGGTCCTTCGTCTCCTGTAGATTCCACTACCAGATGATACTCCTGCAGAGTGGCGCGACCAGCCTAATCCTACTGATGATGCCACATGCTAGGTGGCTCTTAGCCATAAACGATAGCCTCATTTCATAGCTGGATCCCTATCCTCGGCTGCTGTTCCTGAGCCTACTAATCCAGCTACCACTACTTCTACTCCTGCTGCTGCTGCTACTTCCTCAAATTCTATTTCTCAGCAGCTTGCTACTATTATTGGTCGACTCGATTGCTTGGACACCTTTGAGCATCGTTTCGACCATATCGACCAGCAGCTTGGATATCTCTCACAGCAGTCTGCTACTCTAGGTCAGCAGCTTGAGCAACGTGTTGCTGATTTTCATGAGTTTTAGATTTCCACTTCAGATACTCTTCACTCCATCAGCATCATGATGGATCCGTTTATCGTACCTCTATCGAGTCCACCTCCTCCTCAGAACCTAGAGTCATAGTGTTTATTTTGATGTTGTCTAAAGGGGAGATGTTTTATGATTTGATTTATTTCTAGTGGAGTTGTTTATTCAGATTTTTCTTCTTTTATGATTATTTTTGATATTTCAATGTTATGTTATTCTTGTACTGAACATCTTTTGATATTTTATATGATGATGTTTATTCAGTTTATATGATTTTGTTGTGTTATGGTTATCTTTGACATTATTGATTATGCTGATTATCTCTTTTCTTTGTGCATGGCATGTATTCCAAAACAAAGAGGGAGATTTCCAAAATTTTCAAATCTAAAATTCATTTAAATAAGTTTTACAAATTAAACTTAAATTGATTGCCAACATCAAAAAGGAGGAGATTGTTAGACCCTAGGTTTTGACGTATGAGTCATGTGTGAGTTAATTTAAGTTATTTGTAAGTTTTTAATAATATTTTTATGTTGGTACAGGTGTATCGGTTTTGATATGGGCGTACCAAATAGCTTGGTTGAGTGGTATGGCCATACGGCTGATCGTACCTAGTTAGGACTATTTTATTGAGCTCGATACGGGCGTACCGTTGCTCGTAGAAAAATGGTTTGTCAGTAAACCTATTTTGGTACGGGGCGTACCATTGGGTGGTACGGCCGTACGTGAGCTTGCAGGAAAATTGCTTGTTAGGTAGGAAAATTGGTTTGGTGCGGGCGTACCAAGTGATGGTACGACCGTATCACATTTCCCTATCATTTTCCAACTGTAAAATTTAAATCCGTACGGGCATACAATGACTGGTACGGCCATACGTGACTTATAAGAAAGATTTTTAAGTCTTTTAAACAGCTATTTTTTATATACAACTTTCACATCTTTGATTTTAACAGCTATTTTCTGTAGAGCTTCTATTCCATTAAGCTTGTATTATCTATTGCAAGTAAGTTTACTTGTATTTTGTGTATTTTATTATTGAATATCTTTTCTATTGTATTCCCACTTGTGAAAGGGGTTTGCTTTAGTGGGATTGGTGTGTGATTAATCCTTGGGGGATTAAATTGTATTTGAGAGATTGTAAGATTGATTTTGTAAATGTTTGAGTGTGAGCCTAGAAAACACTGGGGTTTAGGATTCATTTGTGGAATTCTTATTGTGTAATTGATTAAGATTTAGTGGAACCCTAAGTTGAGACTTAGGAGAAGTGGACGTAGGCAAGAGTTTGGCCGAACCACTATAAACCACGCATATGTTACCTTCTGCAAAGGGATTTTCATATTTGAATTTTACTCGCATACTTTTTAATTTTTAGTTTTAAATTTATAAAAGTATGTTTAGTAAGCATGTCTTTGATCCAAATATATCTTGTGTTAATTTGTGTCCGATTCATAATTCTATAGATGTAATATTAATGTAGATATTGATTCAAGTGCAATTAATTTCTTTGGGAAGGGGATGAAGACAACAAAGAAAACAAGAGGAAAATTGCAGAGGAAACTATCAAGACAAGTCTTCATTATGGGGGTATTTTTAGTATTTCATTTTCCTTCATCTTCATCTCATTTCACCACATACCCCTTCTATTGATTAACAACTCCAAGAGCAAGTTAATATGAAGAAAATAAAAGGATATGAAATGAGATAATCTAACATTAAATTCATGGATGAAATTAGTATTGAATTGGAGTGGCTTCAGTTCTAATTCCATCTACAAGCTAGAGGTGAGAAATATATGTTTGAGTAGGGATTATTTATCTATTAAATTTATGAATCACCTCTATATATAATGAATCAATTGTTCATGAAGGATTTTGTGTCACACCTCGACCCAAGACCAGATGGGTGACGACATGATCCCGTAGCATAACCATCACTTTCTCGTCTTAGGAAAACAATAATTATACTACAAGGGATTTTAACCTCTAATGCTCGTATAAAAATCCAATAAACAGAAAGATATATAAATAAATACAAACCCCTGGATATATACATGGATTCTTATACAATACATTTAGTATACTGCCAAATCCTAATACAAAAGGGTCTATGCACAAATATACAAAATCGCAGGAGTCCGTCCATAAGTCTAAGACACGAACCAGCTGTTGTACCTCTAATCCCGATGCTCACCCTTTGAACTTAGACCTATGTTCATCAAATGACAAATACTAAGAATAAATCTCAGTGGTCCTAGGAACACATAACATATCATACGCATATCACAACCAATCACAAGCATCACACATGGATCAGTCATACTGCACACAGCCAAGCAACAGGCACACAGCCAAACAACAGTCACACAGCTAAACAATAGGCAATCTCTGCCCCACTAGACATCCATATTGCATCACACAATTAGCAATGCCCGGTCTACCATCATAACATGCACTCGCCCTTGGTTTGATGCATCTCGTACTCTTTTCCTGTGCGGGGAGCATCTCACCCCCGTATTATCAATTAATACTGGCACCTCTCACACCAATAAGAGCATCTCACTCCCTAATTGATAGATACCGGTACCTCTCATACCGCGACACATCTCATACCATCATATCGCCACCCTTATATAATCCCTTCACCATGCTATGCTATGCAAGCATTCATAATGCATGAACAAGCCATATAACAATCCTATAAGCTAAACATCAAATAATCACAAGGCACGTTCCTTCCCGAAACCAAGAACCGCATGTACGTTCATTTTCGGAACTCATAACCACAATCACACGCATCAAAAGCATGCAGAAGCATAATCACAAGGAATTCAATCCCCAAGCATCGGTTCTATAGCCCTACTTGGCTTAGAAGCAAGAAAAGGAGCTAATACTGTCAACAGAAAATCCTAACACAAACCTGGAGAAAGACTATCGCTAGCCTGTGATCTCGTGGCTAACCAGCTCCAGCTTCAACTTCAAGCTCTCACACTAACCTGGTGCCTAGAAATCCTCCCCTCTATATTTTCTAGGGTTTTGGGACGTTTGGGAGGGTTTAGGAGAGAAAAACAGAAGGAAAAGGGCTTAGGTTTCTCTATTAAAAAGCCCAACTTAAGTCGCGTACGCCCATACCAGTCTTGGTACGCCCGTACGGAACTAAAACCCTGACAAACTAAAACCCTGCGAGCCTCGGTACGGCCGTACCACCATGCGGTACGCCCGTACCGCACCCTTCCACCTGACAAACCTGATTTCCTGCGAGTTGACGTACGGCCGTACAACCCTTTGGTACGCCCGTACGACCTCCAGGAGCCCTAGCCCCCTCATCTCCTCTGTTCCGTACGACCGTACGAAGCCCCGTACGCCCGTACCACACTTCTCTATTCTCTTCTCACCCTCGAACTCGCTCCCGAACCACCTGAAATACCCACAAAACCTACCACACATGCATGCCATCATGCACAAGCCTAGCACACATGCAAATACACATCAGAATACGTCATCATGACGCACATACAGTTATAGAATACAAAGCACATACACATACAATTGTACCACAACATGTATATATACACGTATACATCCAATCAATCATACACAAAAAGACTAAAACTCCTAGGGGGTCAAACGCGGATGTAACAACTCTCCCCCCTAAAAAGAATTTCATCCCCAAAATTCTGGTCCAACACATCTATAACACAACAAGACAAAATATACCTGCTGCCGGATTTGCTGAAGACGACGGCTCATTCTGGCGCAGATTGTAAACTCTTGCCAATCCTCCGCGAGGCTAATTCACTGATCCCTGGATACCATCCTTAGCCACACTATCACGGTCCCTATCTCTGCCTCTGGCCGTAACCTATGTCTGTGCAGTCCCTGGTAAAGGTTGAACTACAGGACTTTGCTGAGAAGAGCCACTCTCAGTTGCAGCAGACCCAAACCTCTCTGTCTGATTGGGACACTCCCGTGCATAATGTCCTGCTCCTCCATATCTAAAACACCTCAGTGTTCCTATACTCTGTCGTAGCTCAGAACCACCATGATCACCAACATACTCACTCTGAGTCCGATGAGGTAATGATGGTCAGAACTCTGATGATCGGGATCCACCTGACCCGTCGGGTCTACCTCGCTTCTGTGATGACGATGAGAATGACGGATGAGACTCACTTAACTGTTGCCTCATTGATCTCTGGCGATCCTCATCTTCCTGGACCATCTACTCTTACTCTAATGCATGAGAGATCAGAACGGAAAAATTATCGTATCAAAATCCCTGAACAAATAATCTGATCCTCAGGTTCAACCCTTGTTCAAACCGCTTGCACCTCCCTCTGCTCGTCGTCAGGATATGACCCGCATAATATGCCAAATGGGTATACTCCCTTTCGTACTCCGCCACTGTCATGTTGCCCTATTGCAATCCAAGGAATTCCTGGAGCTTCCGATCTGTATAAGCACTCAGAATATACTTCTCCCTGAACTCCCTCAAAAAATCCTGTCACGTTAGCACTGGCGGCTCAGCTAGACTCTGTGGAATCGTCTTCCACCACTCGTAAGCATCCTCTTGTAACAAAGAGATGATGTAGTCTAGCTTCAACTCATCTGAGCAACCCATCTGTCGGAAAATCCTCTGGGTGTGCTCTAGCCACATCTCCACTACATAGGGGTCAATGGTCCCCGTGAAATCCGTAGCCCTGAATGCCCGAAGCTTCTGAAAATCTCTTTTCTGTTCTTCCCACTGTAGCACTACCACTGGAGGTGGTGCAGGAAATGCAGGCAATGGCTGACCCTGCATCTGGATAAAACGGAAGAGCTGGGCAAACTGAGTTACCAACGGATCTACTCCAGTAGCTGTAGGTTGCTCTCTCTATGGTGCTCTGGCAGACTGTTCCCTCTGAGTTGCAGTACCCTCAGCCTGACTACCAACCTCTGACACATCATCCCAGACATGCACATAATCATCACCCGCAGCTCCATTAACCCTAGCTCTGTCAGCCATAGCTAAACCCTGTATATGATGCTTATCTTGTAACTGTATAAAACAAACATTAGCACCTATCAGCAGCTCGGACTATCAAGACTCCCGTTTGTGCAAATTCCCTATTTGGCAGTAGACATAAATGTACCTGAGCAACACCTACGAGCTACCATTGCTCCCTGAGCAAACCATAGCCCATTGAGCTAAACCATAGCTTTGATACTACTTAAACATGTCACACCCCGACCCAAGATCAGAGGGGTGACGACATGATCCCGTAGCATAACCATCACTTTCCCGTCTCAGGAAAACAATAATTATACTACAAGGGATTTTAACCTCTAATGCTCGTATAAAAATCCAATAAACAGAAAGATATATAAATAAATACAAACCCTTGGATATATACATGGATTCTTATACAATACATTTAGTATACTACTAAATCCTAATACAAAAGGGTCTATGCACAAATATACAAAACCGCAAGAGTCCGTCCAGAAGTCCAAGACACGAACCAGCTGTTGTACCTCTAATCCCGATGCTCACCCTCTGAACTCGAACCTACGTTCATCAAATGACAAACGCTGAGAATAAATCTCAGTAGTCCTAGGAACATATAACATATCATACACATATCACAACCAATCACAAGCATCACACATGGATCATTCATATGGCACACAGCCAAGCAACAGGCACACAGCCAAACAACAGGCACACAGCCAAACAACAGGCACACAGCCAAACACCAGACATCCATATTGCATCACACAATTAGGAATGCCCGATCTACCATCATAACATGAACTCGCCCTCGGTTTGGTGCATCTCGTACTCTTTTCCTGTGCGGGGAGCATCTCACCCCCGTATTATCAATTAATACTGACACATCTCGTACCAGTAGGAGCATCTCACTCTCTAATTGATAGATACCGGTACCTCTCGTACCGCGACACATCTCATACCATCATATCACCACCCTTATATCATCCCCTCACCATGCTATGCTATGCAAGCATTCATAATGCATGAACAAGCCATATAATAATCCTATAAGCCAAACATCCAATAATCACAAGGCACGTTCCTTCTCAGAACCAAGAACCGCACATACGTTCCTTCTCGGAACTCATAACCACAATCACACGCATCAAAAGCATGCAGAAGCATAATCACAGGGAATTCAATCCCCAAGCATAGGTTCTATAGCCCTACCTGGCTTAAAAGCAAGAAAAGGAGCTAATACTATCAACAGAAAATCCTAACACAAACCTGGAGAAAGACTATCGCTAGCCTGTGATCCCATGGCTAACCAGCTCCAGCTTCAACTTCAATCTCTCACACTAACCTGGTGCCTAGAAATCCTTCCCTTTATGTTTTCTAGGATTTTGGGACGTTTTGGAGGGTTTAAGAGAGAAAAACATAAGGAAAAGAGCTTAGGTTTCTCTATTAAAAAGCCCAACTTAAGTCGCGTACGCCCGTACCAGTCTTGGTACGCCCATACGGAACTAAAAACCTTGATAAACTAAAAACCTACGAGCCTCGGTACGACCGTACCACCATGCGGTACGCCCATACGGCACCCTTCCACCTGACAAACCTGATTTCCTGCGAGTTGACGTACGGCTGTACAACCCTTTGGTACGCCTGTACGACCTCCAGGAGCCCTAGCCCCCTCATCTCCCCTGCTACGTACAACTGTACGAAGCCCCGTATGCCCGTACCACACTCCTCTATTCTCTTCTTACCCTCGAACTCGCTCCCGAACCACCTGAAACACCCATAAAACCTACCACACATGCATGCCATCATGCACAAGCCTAGCACACATGCAAATACACATCAGAATACGTCATCACGATGCACATACAGTCACAGAATATAAAGCATATACGCATGCAATCATACCACAACATGTATACATACACGTATACATCCAATCAAGCATACACAAAAAGTCTAAAACTCCTAGGGCGTCAAACGCGGATGTAACATTTTGAGTGCAATAGATCCAATAATAAAACAATGTAGCAATTAATTGACTAATCATTAACTGAAGTACAAATGTTAGTACGTTTTGTTTTTTCATCTTCTGAGAAAAGCTTCCCTTGTCCGTTTGATTCATCAAAATCTCTTATTGTTACATCCTCCTTATACACTCCATTTATATTCACGATATATGAGTCCAATCCTTCCATTTTCATTGGTTAAATAATCATATATTATTGGCATATAAATAGAGTTATTTTCATGTGCATAAGAAATCAACAAGTTTTACATTTATAATCCTTAATTTGTAATTATGTCATAGCAAGAATACAGGTTGCAACTACAATATAAGGGTATCATTCGCTGGAATCAATGGTAATCAAGTATTAGACATCAATTTCATCGATTAGTTAGGCAATTCAATATCTAAATATAAGATAAAGTTTATTTAATTAACTAAATTATTAACTTACTAATACAGCATACATAATGTATAATTAATCATAGGGATTGATAATGATGAACAAAACATAAATCTTCCATTATTAATTCAATTACCAACTTCAAAGTAGTGTTTTAATATAAAGATCTTTCTTTCAAAAGAATATTTACCTATTAAAACTAAGCTAACACCATACTTTCGTGATTGTTAAGATTAACTTCAGTGATTAAGTTCATTTACTACACTTTATGCCTTCAAGTTAATTAATTACTACGTCTAGATAGTTATCATTCGGTATTCTTAAGTTTGTTTAGTTAGATTAAACCTTCTTTCAAAGCGATTAATAGAACTAATTCAATGTTTTCATGTTAAAAGGGCATGTTCTAACAATCAATCATTATCAGGATGAATATAACTTATGAACATAAAGCGATAAATAGATTCATAATAGAAAGGAATTAAATCTATTCAAAGCATCATCCAATCCCTATAACTACTGTCAAATCATAACTAAAAATTTAAATAGATAAATGCGCATAAATAATAAGAAAATTACAACCACAAATTTATTCAAAACTAAATAGAATGAGATGTGGGTAAGAAGAAACTCGAACAAATCTGCTGCTACTTTGGCCTCAACTCCTCCTTGCTTTCTCAATCTGATTGTCTCCATAATATCTTGATGAAGATCTATCGCCAAGAAAAGAATACAGAAGAAGAGATTAGCAATCAAATCCATAAGCCTTTTGTTTTTGTTTCCTCTCCCTTCTTTCAAACCCTAATTTTTTCCTAACCTAATTCTCTAAGCTTCCGTGAGTGAATGAATCATGGAATGCCCCCACGGTCTCACTAACGTAAAGCTCCCCATAATGTCTTATATCTAAATGCATCCTAACCTTACATTATTATGATCCTAGGGCTAAAAAAAAAAAAGGGAAAGTGTGACCTAATGCATCACACGAGTCGTGTAAATGCTACACAAGTCATGTGACTTTTGAATCAACTAAAAACAAGCAGAAATAAATGGGCTAAATGGTACACGAGTTATGGATGGCATACACGACTCGTGTAAGGCTCGCATGAAATAAAAATAAAAGAAACTAAAGAGGTCGAGTCATACACGACCCATGGATGCCATCCACGACTCGTGGATGCCTTAGCAAAGGTGGGGAAGAACTTGTCTTTAAGGGCTGAGTCTTACATCACTCGTGTATGACTCGCTAGGGTCATTAAAACCTAATTTCCTAAGCTTGAATGAGAAAAACTAAACTTCTAAAACCTAAAACTATGATTCAAATGCAAAATAGTACCTTAGAAACTTAATAAATGTATGTAAGTCTATCTAAATTGAGCTAATTTCTAGACTATATGAAATATCTATGAAGATTATGCAAAGTATGAAGAAAATGAATGAAAATGTATGAAATTATGCTAAGTATGTATGATATGAGTATAATACATGAAATATTATGAAATGCATAAAGTACTATACTATATGCTTATATGCTAATACAGTGCATGAAAATAAGATTAAAAAGAATTATTTAAAAATAGAGAAAAGTAATGATAATATCAATTATCATATATTTTTAAGATTATCTAAATTATTTCTTTTGCACTGCTGCCATGAAGTTATATGCTCATGTTTCTTTATTTAAACGATTTTTATATCAAGCGGTTTTGAATGAAAATATAAACTATGTAATATCAATAATGGAAATAATTAAGTAGTAAATTTGATCTACTACAAGGCTCAAGTCTTGGTTAATAGTTCAATATCAATTATTAATATTATATTTCTTTATTGATTTGATGTAAAAGATACGAGGGATAGATTTTGATTAATAATGTCATCAATCACAATGCCGTACCAGGAATTTTCGTCTACTTAAAAAACTATATACAAGAAGTGTAAGTATGAGCACTAAGCATGTGGGTATTTGCAGGAAATGCACATGGAGACCTTGAAAAGGGTTTCACAGAATCATGCAAACCCTTTTTGCTAAGCAATTTCAATATTCACATTAAAATGTAATTTCACTATAGTATTTATTTATTAAAAGTTGAATTATAATAATAAAAAAAGATAATAAAAATAGTTGGTTGGTTGGTTTAAGAATTACAAAAGCCATTCAATGTTTAATTTTTAATATTCTGGGATATGCAAGTACTTTTAGTTCATGAAGCATATCACGTGCTTTGGTTGTCACAGACAGCCTGCATTTTATTTTTATTAGTCCTGAACAGGTTGGCCACAAATACTAATAATAATTCAATTTCAACATCTAACTACATTATATTATAATATAATTCTAAAATTCAAATAAATTAATTTTTTAAAACAGTTTTATCTTGAATTTTCTTTAATTAATTTTAAATTATGCTGATATTTTAGCTTATAAAAATTACTCGAATAGATTCAAAATGAATAATTCAAAGGAAATAATCCCACCAAATTAGAGGAGGTAGCTACGTGGAAATGGCACATGCAAATATCATTTGCCCGGTTCACATCATCCAAGTCCTCTTTTATATCTATGTCAGTTTCGTTTCTTGAAAAATATTATCGATATTATATAGTTTACGTGGTTATAAATTAATTAAAATTCACATCATTTGGGTCTATTATACAAATAAGACTTTTTTCTAATGTTATCAATATTCAAATTCAATGGTAATTGATTGAAGAAAATAAAATAATAAGATGCAATATAATAGTGTAGATTGACAGGATTAGCTTACGCATGTGGAATGAAATTAGGTCTTGTTTTTATACTAGGTTGAAAATGCTTGTAAATTCAAGCAACTGATCTCGGAAATTTTTGAAAATGCAACAAATTAAAAAACAAGTTTTTGTTGGTTTTTCTTTAAGAAAATTAAAATCATGGATTTTAAATATTTATAAAAAGAGTTAAATGTAAGTTTTATAAAGATTTAATAAAAATCGAATATACATGTTCAGCATAAAAGTTGTTATTTGCTAAGAAAAATTATACTATAATAAAGTCTTAAAAATATATATGATATTATTATAAAATAAAAATAAAAGTTTTTCATTTTTATAATTATTTTATCCTTCTTCACATTTTATAAGTATAAATAAACATGAAGATGAAAAAACATTATAATAAATCATGATATAGATTTATGTACTAGATCACAGTATCCTAGAATAGGGATTGTGGTTGAAATTTATTGTGTAACTATTAAGTGAATAATAAATGTCAAATATGATTGAAAATGAAATTAATTGATAATAATTCATATAGATTTTTCTTTTTAATTTGTGTTATTGATTTATATTTAAATTTACGATCTCTTAACAAATTCATTTGAAAAAGAGTCATTTTATTCCTTTATATCTTTATATAAATATTTATTAAACTTTTAAAAAATTAATATTACTAAATGGTATTTCAATAAAGTATCATTCCATGAAATGACTTTTTAAATTATAATATTACATGAATTTTATCACCACGTACCGTTGGAAAACAATAATTAATATTTTATTTTTGATAGTAATAATTTGTGTAATAGAAAAAGAATAAGAGAGAGAGATGATTGGAGGGGAAAGAGGTGAGGGGGGGGTGATGGTGATAGTTAAAATAGGAAAAAGAGGAAGCAAAACCACATGCATAAAGTGAAGACATCACATGAGGGCTGCCTCAGCTTCATTGCCCACTCACCCATCTCTTTCAACATCCTAAACTAACTATTACATTACTCCCTCTCTCACTAGCCCACCATTATTGCCCACATCATCCTCCCCCCTCTTCTCTCTCAACCACCTTTTCTTTCCTTTTTTTTTTTTTAATTCAATAAATAATAAGATATCAATTCAACTATCATAAATTAATATAAGAGTTATATTTGTTGTGTAACTTAATTCATCATTTTACAATATATGTGTTTTTTACTTTAAATCAAATTAAATTACATGTTGTATCACTTATATAGATTATTATTAATTTTTTTAAATTTTATTTTTGTTAGTGAAATGCTTAACACATTAAATATAACACTGCATAAGTTGATACCTATAATATCTAATATCTATTGTTTATGATAATTATAAATTATAAAAAATAAAAAAATACTATAATTTTAATCTTAAACTCTCTTCTCTTTAATATTCAATAATCAGCTAAACTAACATTATTGATCATGCTTTCATTTTATTCCAATATCACATATTAAAACTCATGTTTCATTCTTTGATTTCTTCCAGTGAAAGGCAAGTAGTTCCTCTGCACTTTCTGATATATGTATGATAAGAGGCACTTGAAGATTGTGTGACCATTAAACAAGGAATGGTTGCATATGATTATTAGTACATAGAATTATTCAATGAAGGATTAAGTCAAGATTCCGAGTTATCCATTTTCACATGAGAAAGTGTAAAAGAGAGATTTGGATCTTTGGCAATGATATAATGGCTAAGATGGATTCCACCAACTGGAAGTTAATCAATATTAAATTTTTTGAATTTGCATGTTCGATTCGTCGTGCATGGCATCTAAATAGGCTAAAAGGATTACTGATGATTTTAGTTTTTGGGTCAATTTTTACTAGTTTAAGGAAGAACATGGTAATTAATGAAAACTGACTTATTGGGGAAGAATGGCACCTAATTAATAATTAAATTGACAAACTTTGAGGAAAGTGGACCCAATTGCATACGTAAAGCTCTTAATTAATAAAATTATTATTATTATTATTATTATTATTATTATTATTAATGCCACGCGTCTTAAGAAACACATTCGTTGATTTTGAATCAATTAATTAATCAGATTGGGCAGTCCATCCCAATAACAAATATGCAATCAAATGTGCCAGTTCATTCAAATCATAACCTATCCATTTTGCACATGACAATGTGATCTTACATTATACTTTCCATTTCATTCATTATAATTTTTGAAAACTCTTTAGAAAATATTCATATTATTAGATCATAAATAATAAATTCTTTAGAAATTTACCCTTAAAAGTGGACCTGTTAATGCCGTTACAAGTTATCATAAAATCATCACATGCAACTCCGAGACGCCATACCAATTTAGAGAACCCAACAAGACTGTACCATACCCTTTTGAAATTGGGTAGCATGGAGTGCAACATTAGATATAATTACGAAATTGTCTCTTATAGTATAAATAACTAAACTGTACAAATTAGATTTCTTGTGGGATAATATCAAGAGGAATGGCCATTTGGGAAAAAGGAAAAGAAAACGAAGCTGTATGGATAGTCAACATACACCAAATCTCGCTGCAGAGGGATGATTTTATGTACATTTTCTTTGATGAAAGGGAAAAAATAATGGGAATAGCCCTAAAGTCATTGAGTTGTGCACAAAAGTGTAATCAGCAAGTTTGTCAGAATTGGGGTTGGCCATTAGTATATTGTTTGAAAAATGTACGCAAAATGTTTTGCATTTATTAGTGTCATGTGGGCTTATCCTGAAAATGACAATAGACTGTATTGAAAAAGGAGCATTTTCTTTTCGTGACGTCCATAATTCCCGACTTCCATCAGGATAAGAGGATTTATACTTTTCATCAATTTCGTTGAGCGAATGCAATTTTCTTTCTCTTTAAGCTAATACTGACGTAACTTCAGCTTTCCATTTCATCCTAACTTGATTTTCAGATCAAAACCTTAACCCGAATAACCCAAGTCGATCAAACACATGAGTCTACCCGTGCCCAATTCTTTTAACGTGCCGGTGCTTTCAATATCTCATTACTAATGACATTTAGGCCATCTTATTTGTGCTATGTTATCGCATTACTCACCATAGGCATGACAGATAATGCACAAATCAGGGACATTTCCCCTTATACATAGTACATGTTTGGTCGAATTCCAAAAGTAGCTGTAAATGGTCTTGTGATATTCTTTTAAATGAACCAGCATCGATTTTGTTTTGGGTTTCTGTCATGTAAATTTCGGTTTCTTACACGTACCAAAGTTGTCGAGCCCTCTTTCTTCCAAGGCTCGCATGTCTATTATGCATCCTACGATCCTTTCTTTCTTTTCTCATGTTCGGTAGCCTAACAGAACAAAGTGATTTGGGCCCATCATTAACCGAGTCATTTTTTCCATGATTCTATTTCTTTTGCTGCAGCAAAGAAGCCATCGTCTCAGCTGGACACATTCTCATCTAACAATATTATCGAGTTAAAATTTATTCTTCCTCACATTCTTACACATCACTTGCATGCATCAAAATGTGATTTTTTTATAATTAAATTTTTATCGAAAATCAGCTTCATAAATATTCTTCTAGAAATTTTGAAGTCAGATTCGAACCTGTTTTAACTGGTGAAATAATGCAGGGTGCTGGAATAAGACAAACAGCTTGTATCCATTTTTTATAATCTTGGTGATAATGTGGAAGCTCCTGTTGATAATTTGGCCTTTTTACGTTCCATACTTTTTGTGAGCAAAAATTGACTTATGACCCATTCCTTTCCTTTAGTTATTTCTCCAAGAAGGAAATTCGTGATCCATAAATTCTATGAATTATTGCATCTCGGTGACATTACCCACGAAAGAAATCATGGTCCGATATGCATATATTATTATGTTTAAGACGGTCCAGGAGTTCAGTATCATGAAACTTTGTGCCTATATGCTTATTCACAAGTGCCTCAACTCAACAACGTTGTTCTCCAACTGTGCCCTACATCAGGAAAATGCCAACCTGCCATCAAATCCTGACAAGCTTCCTCGAGGCACGTACCTACTAATAACCTGAGCAGGTTACGAAATGGCATTTGAAATCAGAAAGGGTATTATAGACATGGTATGGTATAGTATGGATCCAACGACATGGTGAAAGTGAAAGTGTTGGTAAATATTAACTTGAAAGGGCATTCATTATCAGTTCATCACGGTTCTTTTCTCCTCTGTATCATATAATAGTAATCGGATAACAAGCATTGCTCAAGAAGGAACACTTCCTTCCAAAATGTCAATTTAATAATTAGTTTCTAAAATTTAATGTGCCATCAATTACTACACTATAGTAACACACCAGCTCTATTCTTGAAATCTATGGAGAAACCATATAACCATATATATGACGTATGGTCAGGAACCTGAGACATTGAAGAAGAGAGCCATATTCGAACCCTCACCTCTCTTCCTGTGTTGTTAAGCTGAGATGGAAATTTTCTTGCGTTCGGGGATGCAATGAGCTCAGAACATTGAGATAGAAACCCCAACATGCACTTGTTTCATTGATTGGTTTTTGGCCAAAAGGATGTTCCCCAACAAATTTCTGCATGTTATCTGCTTCAGCTACTCTTTCCAGATAAATTCTCAGATCACCTCCATCACCTGCTATGATTTGAACAACTTGTTTATTTGCCTTGTCCCACACCAAACAAACAAATTAAGCATCATACAACTAACACAATTGCACATTGTAGTTTTGATACTAAATTGTTCTTTAAGACAAAGAAGGTTATAGCTGAGAGTTAGAATGATCTAGAAATGCAACAGCTGGCTCCAGAAAAAGTTTAATAAAAAAAAAAAAACTTGGATGAATCTTCAGATTCGCATATAACATAACAGATTGCGTTAAAATTTGTCTTACCCAAAGCGTTATCCTGCTTATTCTGACACTGGTATGAATAAGGAAATATAGCTGTATGAGCCTATACATGAAAATTCAACAAAGATGTAAAAATATAATAAATAATTATAAGTGATTTTTTGATAAGAGTGGTCCATGAAAAGATGAGAAAATAAAGTAAACGAGCTTACAGGATTAAGCAATGCTTTGTAAGGAGAATCATCAAGTAACAATGTATTTGATTCATTGTAATATCCTTTCTCCCAAGGAAGTTCAGGATCCTCTTTTTCCCAGACTTTCCTCAACTCCTTAAAAACCAAGGGCTTATGCTTGTTTCCAAGGGTGTTGAACCCGGTCAAAGTGCAATGGGATAAATCCTACAAAATAATATGTTTTGATGTGAATACTGCAATC
>CANYBF010499261.1:0-16008 GCA_948192965.1 Dalechampia spathulata
CGTATGCCATGAAAAGTATGCTAAACAAACTTAAACCTAAATGCGTGCTTAGGAACTTTCTTTAAAATTAAACAAAGTGAACATAATAAGATGGAATACGAATAGATTGAAAACCCCGAACCCAAACTCTGAAGAAATTCAAGCCGCTTTCCATTACGGGAAGGCCCGGGTTTTATTTCCTAGTTTTCTTTTTAGTCATTCAATTGAATTGACAAAACAAACTAGGTGGCGACTCCACATTATAAAATGCATTGTTTTTCCAAATTAAAATGGGATACGCCATTGAGAGCGAGCACCACGGCATCTCACGCCGAACAGCGTGCGGGGCTCCCGCGTCCGGGACGCCCTACTCTCACAGACATATATAGAAATATATATAAGGTTATGATCAAAATATTAAAAGAATAATGAAGTTCTATTGAAATGTTATTAAATAAGTCTTAATAAGAAAATGTTTAATTAAGCATGAGATATAGGAAAGGTTTAAGTTCAATAATATTTATTATGATAAAGGTGTTCTTTTATAAGAGATTTGAATAAGCAAAATATAAGAAATTTAATGAAGATATTTAAAGGCATAAGATAAATATACAGTTAACATAAATAAAACATTATATTAAGAATGATATGGATATATATATATATATATATATATATATGTATATATATATATATAATTACATCAAATTAAGTTCAATAAATGGTTGTTATCTTATGTTATATAGATATATTAAACTATTCAAGAAATAGTTAAGTAAAGATAAGTAATTCATAAGTAAGTTATTCAAAAGTTAAATCTTTTAGTGTGGTTATTAAATAGAAAATTTACAGTTGATAGTGAATTGTCTTAATTTAGTAATAGAAACATATGAATGTAAAATTTATTAAGGAGTTAAATTTTGTGTTCAAGATACACATAAATGAGTATTGTTCTAATAAATGTTAATTTTATGTTAATAAAATCTATGTTTCGAAAATAGAGTATTTAATTGATATAAATTAGAACTGTTACGATGATATACAAAGATTGTTATTATTTAACATAAAGTTTATTTAAATGAATAGTTATTATAATGCATAATGTTAGTATGAATTGGTAGGAAAAATATTTGTGTACGAAAAAAAATTAAAATTATATATATATATATATATATATATCCAAGTTGTATCTAAGATCATATAGCATAGCGAAGTGATTAAGCATGAAATTAAGTTATTAATTGTATTCTATATGGTTCAGAGGGGAATTTGATGCAAATCACTGGAAATGAAAAAGGAATGGAAAATCAGGTTTGTGCTTTTAGCTGATTCTTTAAATATATGGATCGGCAGGTAAGTAATAATCTTATCTTACCCTTTAACATGTGGTTACATGTTACTTTTGTTTATATTATTATTATGATGATGTTTCATTAAAGTAATAAAATAAAAAATAAAAAATAAAAAGTAAATAGATAAATAAGTAAATTAAAAAAAATATATATATATAATGCATAAAATGACTTTCATAATTATCATATTTATGATAATGATAAAACATGTTATGATGATTAAGTTGTAAGAGATAATAATAATAATATTATTACAAATATGCATTGTTAATGACAACAATAAAAAATGATTAATAATAATATATGGTCATTAATCATACTTATATAAGTATTATGATGTAACATTTATGGCAAAGTGATGAAGTTTAAAGAAAGAAGTAATCTCAGTTTTAATTCTTATATGGTTATATTCATGTTATGTGATAAAGTATGCGTAGTAATTATTTTAATACATATATTGAAACACGACATTAAGCAAATTAATTATGGGATACAGGTTTCCTTCAGTTTAAAAGTATGATTAGTAATGAAGGTTGTTAAGCAATATGAATATTATTATGGTATGTGTTCTCATAGATTTAAGTTTATAAATTAATTGATGAATGATATATCATAGATGATAGAGCAAATTTAAATGGTGGTTAAGGAGGTGTTAAATTTACTATCATGGCAGATTAATTAAGTCATTAAAATAGTACTTATTATCATGCATTTTTATATGATTTTATAGGATTAGTAAGAATGAATTAGATGAAAATAATATTAAATTTTGACTATTTAAGTTGTATACTAAACAAAACATAAACATACTTACTGAAATGAACTATTAATATAATGGATAATATATGATATGATGTTTGTTTATGTATTTCAGAATCATGGCATTGAGTATATATCTCATAACATACAACATACATTAACATATTCATATACATAGCATGATATGGAGAAATAAGGAAGGAGAAAGATAAATAAAAGAAAGCAATGATATGATATATGAAAAGGGTACTTGGGTATTATGAAAATTCTACGGAAATCAAATGAAAGTGATATGGTATCAGTGGTTAAACCATAGTGATGAATGTAAAATCCAGTACCACGCGCGCTTATGATATGGCCTAGTATGTGAAAGGGGAAATGAATGAAATGAAATGAAACGATACAGGAAAATAAGAGGGAGAATGCATAGCATGAATGCATTCTCATATATGTGATAAATCATGAATTGTGATGATGATTTAAATGATATAATGCTCAACACTAATGTATATATGCAGAATTGATCATTAATAACATACATACCATGACATGAACATGATGATATTGAGAATGACATTTAATTGATGCATTTATATGTTTAAATGATGATAATTAAATAAAAGATAAGGTGATATGCTATGATGATATTTCATTACAGTAGGATGAGATGATAGTATGATACACGTGTGAATGATATACATGACGATATACATACTTGATGATAACATGTTATGTAATGAAGATATTTTATCTTTAGATATAAATTATCAACTAGAAGCTATGGAGAAGAATTATAGGAGCTTATGCTAAGATAGAGTGTTAATATGATAATTTATATCTAATATTCTTTGATATCTTGAAATGTTATAAAATTACTGATATTAGTTATGAACAAAAGTTTAAGTAGTTGGAGCATTATAAAATCATCAAGGAATGATAATATATAACTTTAGTTTGGGAACGTTGATAATGTAAGGACATGAAATGAACAATAACTTGAATATGTTAGAGAATCAAATACATGTTGATATACATAGAAAATGTTTAGAAATAATATGTTAAATGATTACATGATAATATTATTAAGAAGATGTTATAGGTTACATGATATGTTTCACATATTTTATACAAATGATTATATTTTTATGTTATGTGTTTTAGCACCACTGAGTTATATACTCAGCGTTCGTCATTTAATTGACGCAGGTTACCAGGTGGATGGTAAGCACGGATTCCCAAAGCACCAATTCGGTATGGGTCATTTCAAAGGTAAGGACTTGGAATATATCAAAGCTCTGATTAAGTTGATTACGTAATTTGAAGTAAGATAAAGGAAGTAAATGAAAAAAAAATTTCACGCATCCATCCCTTGTAGAGTACTTAATGGTTTCCATTTACTGGAGATCATTTACTATTATATGGGAGCATGTTGTACCAGATAAGGTGTGACAACTCTTTCCTGAGGAACTCTTTAGTTTTCTCTTTCAAGTCTTGTCAGATCTTTGTAAGCTTCTAACAGTGGCACTTGAGAGTTCTTGGTTCTCCTTCTCATACACCTACACAACTCAAAAATTAAAAATAACACAAAATACTTAAATCAAACTTTACTCTCTTTGTAGCGATGTTAAACTCATAAATCCCTGATAATGGTGCCAAAAACTTGATCGTTTCTGAAACAAATGTAGTTTTATTCACTACTTCATTGCAAGTATACAGATTACTATAGTAAGATATCGATCCCACGAGCATTTATTAGTTTATCCACTACTACTTGGATTTCTGATTTGTTTAAGCAAGTATAATGGATCGGTATTTAGAAGTAAGCAATTGTTGAAAGGAATACATAGAGAAGTGAAATGGATTCAAAAGCAAGAAGATCACACAAATGATAAGGAACATAAAACTTCAAATCATCATCACCAAACTAGGATGACAGTCATGTGCTTATTGCTACCCAAGATATCCCACGGCATTGAAAACCCTCTCTTAAGGCAAAATCAACTAAATCTCACTATAATCTTCAGAATTCCTTCGTTATAATCAAGGTCTTCTAATTAGGGAAACTATCTAGCAATCATATAGGAATTAGGGGTATGTAAATCTCTCTTACACATTGATCTAACCAGAATGAATAAGCTTTCCACAATCCAACTCTCATTGCAATCACAAAGCTCAAGTAATCATTTAGAAAACTAACCTTTAGAATTGAACATCTTTCAATGAACAAGCATTCTATAATCTAACTCTTGTTGCAATCATAAAGTAGAGGTTTTGTTTCCAAAATCAAACTTTAAAATTAAACATTCATAATAATGTTAATAAAGCATAATTAGTTATTCCAACAAGGGAATCAGAGATCAAATCCTATACAAAGTACTTAGCCACTCATGGCTGAAAAGAAAATACAAGAATAAAATGAAAAACAATGAAGAACACTATACAAAATTGTCCTAAAGGTTTGACTGCTGCTAGTGTAGAGGGTGAATGACTTAACCCTAGATGCCATCCTTCTTTTATGCTTTGAGTTGGGGTCCTCCAGCTTTAACTCCAATTTATTTGTATTTTTTGCCCATCTTGTTGATTTATTTGCCCATGAGGTCTCCATTAAAGCTTTTTGTTTTTGCTCCCCCCATGGATCCCATTTCCCCCTCAATTTTCTATAGATTTTGTACTTTAAATGGCTCATAATTGACAAGTCACGATCGTGACTTTGTATGTCACGATCGTGACTTGCTTGTTTGATGGTGCTCGGGCTTCCTTCCTTCTTTCATGATTGTGACTTTGAATGTCACGATCATGACTTGACTTGGCTTGGCTCCTCTTCCTCTTACCTTAGCTTCTATCACGATCATGACTTTGAATGTCACGATCATGACTTTGCTTGAAAGTGTCTTTCTTCCACCACTTTTGACACGATCGTGACTTTGAATGTCACGATCATGACTTACTTGTTGAAGTCCCAAAATGCTTCATTTCTTCTTTGTTACTTCTCTAATGCTACACACTTCAACAAACTTGTCCAATTTTACTAAATCAAAGAAAAAACATAACAAAATGAACATTAAACATTAATTAAAAATGACTAAACATGCATGCAAATTGACATACATCATTCATCCCCCTCAATGTTGGCCCTAACCAAGCACATCTCTATCTCTTTATGGTAGTCTTCTGCACTCCTTCCTCCTTGCACTAATCTATGCAACTTTTGATGTAGTTTCCTAACACAATGAGTAGAGACAAATGTATGTCGTGTAGCTTCCTTTATGGCCTCCAAAGTAAAGATAGGCCGAATGCCCTTCTTCCTTCTATTAGCATTGAGTTGATCCCACTAAAATATAACATAGCAAGTGAATTTGACTGTTGTTATCTTTACTTTCTTCTCCTCTGAATAGTTTTAGCATTCAAAGATCATCTCCACTTTCCTCTTCCATTCAAGATATTCTTCAGCATTATTATTTCTCTTGAATTTAGGCATTCTCATCTTTATGGTGTTAAGGTTCCCATCTACATGACCACTAGTTGTGGTCTCTCCTTCTTCTTCTTCTTGGACATGCTACCATGAAAATCCTCTACCTCTACCTCTAGCTCCTCTTATTGGTTGGAATCTTCCATCATAGCCCCTTTGAATATTTTAAGTTGGTGTTTGAATGTCATCCCCCTTGGTTGTACTTTTATTTGACTTGATTTCTTACAACTCCTCCAATACAAGCCTTTGAAACTTCTCCATTTGTCCATTGATTACCTCCCCGAAAAGTTTCAATTAGGGATCTATTGTAGGCACATTCCCTTGTTCATGATGATTCTTAGAAGAACTCATTATGAATAAGAAGCAGAAATAAATGTAAAGGTCAATTTAGTCACTCCTTCATATGTTTACTCTCTTTTGGCGTTTCTAGATATGGACCACTCGTTATGCTTTTTTCCTCTCTATTGCAATCTTTCCAATTGAATTTCAGAACTAAAGCACATAAATCAAAATAAAAATACATGTTTTGGAAAGAAAGGAACAACCTAAACAATTCGACACAAGCTCTAGAAAGAAATCAATTAGATAAGTTGAATGGTAGCACAAGAACAATGATATGTACTACTTCATTAAAACAACAATTTAGAGTGTAGGTACAATCAAATAACACTCTAACAATGTCAAAAGGCAAAACTTATTTTAAATAATAAAATAAGATGACTACAATTCAAATAAGGATAATTTTAATCAATATGTAAGAATTTTTTCCACTTTAAAGGAAAACAAATATTAAACCTAGTTAAGTCTACCCAAGTAAACTAAGCATATCAACAAGACCTTTTAAAGTAATTGGAGCCAAATTTAGAGAGTATGTGCCAATTCAATTTGTCTAAGCCTTAATCATGCAATGGTATGTGTGTTTGACATGAACAAGGCAACAATCAAGGAGTCCAACTTTTGTTGGACTCTTCACTTTTTCATACAATATATCTCAATAGCCTTTAAGGTAGCAAACAAGATGTCCTAGTTATGTTAGGATTCTTCATAAATCATAAAATAGGTTTCCTAGTTGGTTTAGGAATCTTTTCTAGCAAAAATACCTTACAAATAATAATAGAGCAAAAGATATTTTTGTATTTTTGTATTTTTTTCATTTTTTTGTTTCTTTAATATTTTGATATGAATCAAATGACTAGAATAAGGTATTGAACAAAATCACCAAACACATATACATAACTAGCAACTTAAAACAAATAAAATGGTACAATATAGATAATTAAAACAAAACTAGAACTAAGATAAATAGGAATTTACCTTACCTTTGGCTCTGATACCAAATGACACAGAACCTAATGGTAACTATGCCATAAACCCTCACACACACTAAGATATATCTCCAATTGAATATTTAACCCCCACCCTACTGTACCCCCAAACTACAGAGTATGGAAACACAAATAATTAGGCTATAGAAATAGAGAAAATGCCATAAATAAATGTTAAGTTAATCCTAATTCCTAATACAATTAGAAGAAAGCAAATCCTCACTTCCTAACTAATAATATAACATGCATAAGCATACATAAAATTAAAATTGGCTCTGTATATTGAATGATAATCAAAAAAGTGCTTAATAGGTTTACATAAGCTTCTAACCGTAGTCCTTTAAGGATATGTAAGACTAATCCAAAGATGACTTGATCTCCTATTCCTACTCTAACTTTAGAAGTTAAATAAATAAAATAAAATAATGCTATATTTACATGGAAATTCATGCAAGCTAATTAGGCTAATAATTGGCATGACTTTCTTTCCTTATTGGGTTCTCAACAGGTCTAACTTATAGCCCAGTATGCCTAACTACTCTATAAGTTTATGAAATAAGGCTATGGATTTATAATTAAACCTAAATAGCATACTTTAGGCTCCATTATCTTCTAGATTCACCCCAAGCAACATTATGGCATTAGGCACCTCTTTAAGCTTCAAATAACACTTGTAGAAGGCTTGTTCTTATAGCTCCATTGTTATTTGTTCTTTGATATATAAGTTCATGGCTACTTTATATTTATTGGCTCATTACCTTGTGATTAGACCACTTGGAAAAGGTAGTGGTTCTTCTTTTAAGCTCATTATATTCTCTTGAGCCCCATGTAGATCCGTATGAATAAGGTTTCTATGCATATTTATAATTGATTATGTATATTATTAGGTATGTATACTTGTAAATCTTTGAATTATATTAATGGAAGGAGTTGCTATGTTTAATCTATTAAGTAAGAAATATGAAATTAGATGAATTTAATCAATTAGATTATAAATTCTTCCTTAGCCACTGCTATCATACAATTTTATTAAGAATTCTTTAGATACATGTTCTTATTTATGATGACATTATTATGTGATCATTGGGCAGTTGAATGTGTAAACCCTATCGCCATAATCTGTTAAAGCTAGGATGCTTCGATGCATAGATTGAAAATAAAAAAATGACTTTAAAACAATATGAAATTTAGTTACTTTTCATATAGTTGTTAAGTCTTTATAAATTGAATAAACATAGGTATGTATGAACAATCTTGCTTACAACTATGAAAATTATGTATAAAATGATTATTGTATTATGTTATACTAAATACATGGTTGATGGTTGCAAGAATTGAGGTAAGAGAAACCTGTTGGAGCCATGAATGGATACATAAATTTCTAATGGAAGTAATGTTTATTGAGTAAGATTTATGTAAGAAATTAACAAATCCATAATAAACTTTTGTAATTGAACCTAATGATATGCTCATTAACGAGCTTTGACTTTAATCTAAATTAAAGAAGTAGATGTTATTTACAGGTATGCAGATGGCTGTATGGTGTGAACTTGGTGAGATGATATGGTTAAAATTTTTTGGAAATGAAAATTATGCATGGAATTTTGTTCGATCGAGTAAACTGTAATGATGTGTTCAATTCATTTCCTTAATGAATTGTACAAATGCTCATGAAATGGCCTACTTAAAGTTAAAGGAATTACCATAAAAGAATTATTTAATTAGTGATTCTATATAGGAGTTGTTAGTTGTCATAAGGGAAAAGGTTGTATGTAAGTAGGAATTATCAAAGAAGAATTAGAAAATTAGGTTACTATGAATGAAATTATATTTACATACATATATTTAATTAATACTAAGTGTAGTAAATGCTGCCAAATGTAAACTATTGACTGATTGAGCAACTAAAACTCTATCCTTCATGTTATGAATATTATCCATACTATGCACGTCAATTTCTTGAAAGCACATGCTAGAGTTGCTTTTCCATATATGTATGGAATTGTGAAATAAACTTAAGAGGTTGAGATTTATAAATATAGTGAAATGATTATTATAATACAACCATAGTTAACTTATTTGGACAACAATAAATAGGTTATTGAATGTATTATTGAGGTATACATCACCACTAGGATGAATGCATGAATACCTATAGTGTTTAGGATTCACGAGCTACTAAGTGTTGAGTAAAATAAGCTTGCTTGTACATGCCTCATTTATTTTGCTAAATCAAAAAGATATAGAAGGGAAATAAATTAACACTCATTGTTTGATTGAAGTAAAATTAGTATAGGCATGAGTAAGCATGCTTCTATATGTGAAAGGCCAAATTATAAGAATTAAATATCTAATAGTCCATAAGATAACCCTTCAAATATGCTAAATTATGTGCATTAATGAATTATGATAATTTAATTTAAGACTAATTCTAAAGAGAATTAACATGTTCAATTACATAAATGCTTGATATATTAAATCACCTATATATATATATATATTGAAATATAGATAATAAAATATAAATATATCACTTTTCTTAGTTAATCATAAGCTATGATAACTAAGATACTTATGCATTGTATGTGTAAAGAAGAATGTTTAAAGTATTTATTTAATTCATTTGATTGAAACATTGATAAATTTATGTATAACAAGCAAATGAAATAGAAGAATAGCTACTACTGCTTTATAGATGAATAAAGGCAAAGCGGAAGCAAGTTTATGCTTGTTAACTATAAATTTTATAGCTAAGATTATAATATCATTGATTTAGTCTAACACTCATTTATAAGGTTATTTTAAAGTGATATGGTTAATATTAACTATGTTTGTGCTCTATAATTATTGTTCACATATTATTTAATAATTTTATCAGAGAATGTGGTTCAATTAAGATTGAAATAAGAGTTATTTGATAAATTAGTTGTTGTGAGAATTATCCAACAAGTTAGCTATAATTTTTGAAAGTTAATGACATTGAAGATAAGATACATGTTATGTCTTTGCTTATTTATGGTTAATTCTTAAAATAAGATTAATAGGTGAATGAACAGCTTATACATGGAATGTATATTATGATAAAATTATTGATTCGTATATTTCTTTTTATCATTCAACATTTACTTGATGATTTTAATTAAGGAATGAAAATGACTCAATAGGTGAGTAATTTTTAAACATAACAAGTTATAAACACTTGATGAGCCTATGAACTAATATACTTATTTGAATTTACATTGGGATAATGATTATTTACCCTCTCATTTGGAAGTATCTATATATCATGAATTAATAGTGAATGTCATGGATTATGTTTATGCCTAATATTAATTATCTATAAATGAGATTCATAGGTAAAATATAAAGACTTACCAATTACAAGGATATCATCGTATAATATTATGAATGTTCAATTGATATTTATTTATTGAGATATGTAATGTATAAATATATTATGAAATGTTATTGTTTTACAGTTAAGTCAACATTATGTAAATGAATATGATAAATTCATCCATCATACATCATTAGCATGTCATTATGGAGGAATAAGGAAGGTACAATTATATATGTAAATATACATATAAATATATGTACAAAGGGAGAAATATGGGAGAAACTAGTATATTTATGTATTGATATGATACAAATATAGAGAATACAAAATATACAGAGTATGGAAAATACAGAAAAATATAAAGAATATAAAGAAATACTGGAAGAAAAATAAATGATTGAAAGTATACAGTATAAATTATGCAAATGAGAGACAAAGATTGATATGATCATAGAAAAATGATGAATTCATAGAAAAATGATGAATTCATAGAGAAATGATGAAATGACAGAGAATAGAGGAATGCAATTCATATTTACATTCATTGATATACAACATATCATTGTTATAAGAAAAGTACAATGCAATACATATCTGCATTCGTTGGCATATAATATACTATTTTTATAATAATGACATAGGAAATATGAATATGATAGGTATATGATGATGACATATGATATAGTAAACTGATGATGAACATATATACCTAGCACGATACCTTACTTGTTGATGCATATCAATATTTGATACTACTTCTATATAAGGGCCCATAAATCATGTTGAGTTATTATACTTATATGGATTAACACTAGTTATTACAATTGAAATTATTTATTTACTCATATAAATTAATACAGTTGAGATGTGATGTGAAATTGATTTTAAGTCATACGTCTTATTACTAATATGGATATTACTATGTTGGTCACATATCTATTTGATATTTTCTTGAGCTAATATGCTATTGTAATATACAAGTTTATGACACATGTATTGAATGTACATATTTAATGATTGAATTTATATGAAATATCATCATAGTTGTTAAACATTATTCTATATGAATGAGACTACAATACAAAGGAGAAGCAGTCACTATAATCTATGGTCAATAATAATATTTATCATTACTACATAAATTGAATATTATCTAAAATGACTATTTATATTATTTACGTATTATAGGCACCATTGAGTTTTATACTCAACATTTATCATTTCATGAGCACAGGTTATTAACACTAAGTTAAAGAGAGACTAGTCATGCATCAGCAGATGACATTTTACTCTTTAGTGACTCAAGATTCAATGTACTCCAGTAAGTTTAATATTATGTATGTAATTATTGTATGTATGTAGACAATTTATAGGTAGTAATGTATAATCATTAATTATATTTTCATGTGCATGTAAATACTATATATACATAAAAAAAACCAGTTTCCAAACTATGCTTATGGTATCAGTTCATATAAAGTGAGTAAACATTATAGATGATATGATAAACCAATGATATTCCATAGATGTAGAAATAAAAAAAATAGTACACATCTTTTGTATGTTGATTATTGAACTTCAATCATAAAGGAATTTATTAATCACCCTAAGAGAGTATGTTCATTGTTTAGGTGTGGAATTATTACACATACATGGCATTCAAATACCAAATATCTCAATAACATCCATGACATCTAATAACTATGCAAAAAAACCTTATCATCTTACATCTATTTATCATAGCAAGTCTCATGATCACTTTTAAGAAAAAGCAAATTTTATTATTGGTTTCCAACCATTTGTTAGTCCATGAGTCCTATTTAAGAGAGCATCACATTACATTACCACTAACTCGTAGAATATGTTTTAATATACTAGTCATTAAGAAGTAACAATAGGTGATGGTGATAAAATTTCCATTGCATATGTTGGTTCTACTCATTTATATGCATTTAATAATGCTTTTTGACTATTAATATCACATCCAACATGTGAACATGCTTTGAAGGTTGATTAATAAAAAACAAAATACTATTGAAATCCACTATACAACCTTCAAAGGATGTGAGAAAAATATTTTTCTTCTTTTATGTATATATATATATTCTCTTAATTAAAACTCATCATGTTTAAAACATTTAAATCTTTTTATGTTAAATTTCAACCATAAGAAATACACATTGATGTTTAAGTATGTGAATAAGCATCACCCATTCTTGCATCACATACTCCATTCAATACTTTTTATCGTCATATATTTTTTTACATCATATATTAATTACATTAAACTTCCATGTATGATCAATAAAATTTAATTAAATAACATCATAATTTTAAGTGTAATTACATGCTTAAAACCAAGTTTATACATGGAGTTCACTAATTTTACATTACTACAAAAAATATAATTTAGCATGATTATTGTAATACATATACTTCTTGGAGTAAGTCAAAACGTAAGCTTCCGGAGCCTTAGGTGTGCATCCTCTAATACAGACCGTTGAGTCTAAACTAGTCTTCTTATTCTATATTTATCAATTGATAAACACTGAGTAAAAGTCAATGGTGCATATCAAAACATCATCATTCAAAAATAAAATAATAATAGTATACAATAAAGCACATTATCTAGTTGTGAAATACATATAGACCATTTTTACTTTACAATTTATATAAAATATGTAAATCAATCATATAAATTCATATTCCTATTAACATCTTGCTTTTGTCCATGCTTTAGTATATAATACCTTATGAGTTTGAAATTTTACTCATAAGTGTTTTGTATCATTTAAAACTTATAAACCTTGCAAACATTATAATTCTAATGAATTTATTTATACTGATGTTATTCATTTAAAAGATGTATTTCATGTAAACTATCTTTTGTAATAACATTATGTCTATATGATAAGAATTTATAAATTATTTATCATATTATGATCACACCCCTACTAAAGAATACATAACTCAATCATAATATAAATAATCAATATCTCATAAGAAACATGTCCATATAAGTTTCAAACATAAACAAGTAACACTGACTATACAGGTTATCACTTTCATACATTCTTATAGCCACCATTTCATTCCCATTTATTAATGTTCAATTCAATAGTTACCTTTATCATTTTTTCCACCCTCATGTATAAGCTTATCATCATATCCATAAATATTTTTATGTCATGAATGTCATATCAATGTTTTCTTTCAATGAAAATTATTTAATGTATGTAGTATGAGTGATGTAGCAATAATTTCTTTTTCATCACTTATGTAACATCCATATGGAAAACATGCTCTTGTAGAATGATTAATAAATATTGTATTGATTGGTATTCATTAATCACTCTTTAAATGATATGTAAGATTTTTTTTAAAATTAAATATATATATTTTAATATTCATTATTACCTTTTTTTATAGAATATCTAGTCTATAAATTTATGTGTCAATTATATTACCTCTAGTTTTAGTAAAATTACCTAAACATATAAATAAGTCACATATTTAGCCAACCGCTAAATAGTTTAAGCATTACAACTTACATGCAATTACAAAATATTTTACTGCCTATAAAATTAATAGTGATAGTTGCATAACTAAAGCATCTACTAGGAATATTTTATGCTAGTAAAAGTGAATTCGAGGATTAAATAGAACAAAAATGTCCTAATCGACTTGGTGCTTTTCTTAACCACTTGGACCTTCGTTCATCATTAGATAACCACTGAGTATATAACTCAGTGGTGCTTAGTAAAAATTTCATTATAAATAAAAACTCAAATTCCCCTTTGTAATAAATATAACTCATTAATAAAATACATAATGAACAATTATAATAAATCATCATAATAAATACATCAGCCAATAAATTATGCTATTAACAACAAAGTATCACTATTAAAAATTCCTTGTAAATAACTCTTCATACCATGTTTCATTTTTCCTAAATCGACCATATTACCACTTTTATGTTAATAAAATACCAATCACATACTCTATGTCAATAAATGCAACTATGAAATGCATTCCTATTTTCTCATATCATTGATATGCTATATGATAATGAATGCAAATATGAATTACATTCTTCTATTTTCTATCACTTCATCATTCTTCTACAAATTCATCATTTTTCCATGAATTCATCATTTTTCTATGATCACATCAATCTTTATCTTTGATTGTGCATAATCTATACTGGATATATTTTCAATAATATATTTTTCCAATATCTCTATATTTTTTATCTCTGTATCATTTCAATATATAAATATATTAGCATCTCCTTTATGCCTCCTTTTTATAATACATATATATACTAGCTCCTCCCTTATTTTGCCCTTTCTATATTGTGAGTTCTGGTTTTTGCGGGGGCATAGAGTGAGGCTTGCAACGCTCACAGACTAGGGACCGTAATAGGAGTGAAAGCGTAGTCTTCTCGAGGGGTTACCCTAAGGAATGATATGAACTTGAAAGAGTCACAAGGAGTCGCCACTATAGTTGAGATTGGGTTTGGGTGGTGGAGATTTATTTTTATGAGTTTTTAAAATTGATTTTACCATCATAGTTGGGATTAATTATCCTAAGTAGGCAAGCATACGAGCGTATAGGTAAGCACACAGTGTGACATGTGATTTGGCATTGTACGGTTGCACGTAGAATGACATATATGGCTATATGGCATTTGGATGACATGGCATATGCATGATATGTGAAGTGATGACATAATAAAATGACATGGCATATGCATGACATGACATAGTGATGTGTGGGTGAATAGACATTCATCATGGCATAAATGGCGTATGACATGTGACGTGGCATATTATCATATGACGTGGCATGGTGACATGGCATAAATGGTGTATGACATGTGACATGGTATATTAGCATATGACATGCCATGTTGACATGGCATAAATGGCATAATAAAAAGCTAAACATGGCAGTAAAACTAAATAAAACAATAAGCTAAACATGACAGTAAAGCTAACTAAAATAATAAGCTAAACATGACAGTAAAGCTAAATTAAGAAAATAAGCTAAACATGGCAGAAAAGCTAAATTAACTTAAAGAGTCAAAGGAAGAAATGAATTACCAGAGCTAGAAGTCGCTCCCCCCAAATTTCCAAAAGCTTAGGATTTTAGTAAAAATTTAATTAGTCGCCAAACCTAATTAACATTTTACGTAAGTTATTTTAATCCTATGGCTTAGAATTAAAATCTATATCATATGTATGATATCTTGTGTATCATTTTTATGATATATCTTGTATGTTGGAAGAATAGGGTTTGGTCTTGTATTTATAGTAGCCTTAGGAGGGGTGGCACCCTTAGGCTTAGCAATGTGGGATAAAAGTCCCAAAACTAGGTGAGCAGCTGTAAGAGTAGCGCGCCCCAGACGCGGAAGCGCTGCACGCTGTTCGACGTGAGATGCTGTGGTGCTTGCTCTCAATGGCGTACTTCCTTAGTTGATTGTTTCTTTAACCTAGAAAGATCGCGTCGAGGTTATTAAGTGGAGTCGCCACCCAGTTTGTTTTGCCAATTCAATTGAACGACTAGAAAAACTGGGAAAGAAAACTCGGGCCTTCCTGTGTTGGAAAGCGGCCTGAATTTCTTCAGAGTTTGGGTTCCGGATTTCAAATTTATTAATGTTCTGTTTTATTATGTTCACTTATTTAATTCCAATGAAAGTTCCTAAACATGCAATTAGGTTTAAGTTTGTTAGCATACTCTTTCATGGCATAGGGCATACAAGGAAAGCAAACCACATAT
>CANYBF010499278.1:0-24932 GCA_948192965.1 Dalechampia spathulata
AAATAATAAAAGCAATAAAAGTAAAGAACAAATATAAAGTAAAAGACAATTGCATTAAGAAGTAAAATAAAACAATAAAAATAAACTGTGTTGATAGGGAAATAGAAGGAGGCCACACATTACGTTTTTAATTCTTTATCACTCCTCTATTAATCCACTATGCTTGTACATTGATCCTAATAGACTATTTATAATACAAAAATTGAAAGGTAACAACTATTCCTAAAAGTTATGTTGATTAAATGAAAAAGTAAGAAAATGGTTGGTGAACTGATGCGTCTTTTCTTCAAGGGACACGAGTGTCACGACTCGTGCAAGGTGAAGTATGAATGATTTTTGCTCTTCACGAGTCGTGCTCAATCTTTACGAGTGTGTTTCCTTTGAGATTTCCTTCTGTAACGACTTGTGCTTCGACCATCACGAGTCGTGCTCTTCTCCACGAGTGTCTTTCCTTTGAGTTTTCTTTCTGTAACGACTCGTGCTTCAACCATCACGAGTCATGCTCTTCTCGATGGACTTGCTGTAATGACTTGTGCTCTTTTTCACGAGTCATGGCTCTTTCCTCATTTCTTCAAAATATGTTCTGTAATGACTCGCTCAACTTCTTCACGAGTCACGATCCTTCCTTGTTCTTTTCCTACACTCCTGTAACGACTCGTTCAACTTCTTCACGAGTCGTGGCTTCACTTTAACGACTCGAGTACTGTGCTTCATGAGTCGTGGCTTGCTTTCTTCTCTTAGAAAACTTCCTGTAATGACTCGTACTCTGCATTTCATGAGTCATTCTTCTCACTTAGATCACGTTTCTTCCATACTTAGCCAAATTTCCCTATTTTTCATGCAAATACTCACAAATTGTCCTCAAAAGTAGATCTTGGGACTTTCTTTGAAACAAAGTTAGATAAAATCATAAACTAATAACAAACATGCGTAATATTTAATAAAACTTAGAGAAAACTTAGACTAAACACATAAACAATATTTAGACTTAAATAGGCAACAAAATAACAAGTGATCAGCATCATGTTATAATGACATGTGATATGGCAAATATATATGGCAAGGCATATTGATTGCATGTATTGGATTACGTATTTGATGTAATTACGTATTGGCATATCTATACGTATAGGCATATGAAATACGGTATGTTATGTCATGGCATATGCATGGCATGGCATATACATGTGTGATGTATCATGTGACATGAATGACATATATATTTAAGCAAATATAAATCATTCACGAACGAAAAACAATAGTGGCCGGTGAAAGGGATTGAGGAATTAGGGGATTTTAAGGGGATTAATTATTACAAGCCAATAATAATCCTATCCTATTACATAAATGTCCTCGCATACATATTTTGGAACGTTAAGTAGCGTCCCCTCCTCCTCGAGCACTATTCCACCTCAGGTGACACGAGCCGAAAATGCACGAATGGAAATATGCAAAATAAAAAAATAAAATTCATTAGTAGTAAATGAATTTTGGATTTATTTGACTAGTCTAATGCCATTTGAAAGCATGAACCAAGAGTCAAAATCCAATGATTATTTAGCGATAATCAAGTGAACTTACACAAGCCGGATCGTGAAAATAAAAATAATTTTAAGCAAAATTATTTTTGATTGATCATGGAAAATCAAATGGGAGTGCTAACATCACTTGGAATAATTTAGAGATAGCCCCTCAACCAATTTGAATCCAATCATTTCGAAAACCGCATTTATACGAGTAAAAATAGCATTTTATTAGAAAAAATTAATTTTAAGGCCAAAATTAATTAAATGTAATTAATTTATGACAGATCCAGTGTACTTGAGCCACTCTAAAGCATCAAATACCACTGAAAATCAAAATACGTCGAAATACGGCTAAAAATATGGTTTTTTTCAGAAATTTTCCAGGGAATGTGTGCCGTGCATCAGGCTATGTACGCCATACATTAGTTGTGTGTAGCACACATACCATGATGTGTGGCACACATCAGAGGACAATCTACAAGAAAATCAAATCTGTCAGTACAGAAATGATCTACAGATAAAAATATGCAACTTTAACAAAGACAGTACTTCATTTTGAGCTCAGATCGGCCTCCATTTTGAAATTCAAAGATTTAATTGGGCAATTAAATTAAATAATCAATTTTAAGGCTCAAATTAACTAGATCTAAATAATATTTGACAGATCCAGAACCCCAAGTGCATGGAGAAGCTACTGGAGTTGCCGGAAAAATCAGATCCAGATCGGATCGGGTGAAAAATGGCATTTTCTGTGAAAATTGGGGTCTATGTGTGCAACACATAGGCTATGTGTGGCACACATGAGCTCATGTGTGGCAGACATGATAGAGAAATAGAGGAAAATCAAGGATTTTTTAGTAAAAACCCGAGATCCAGCCTTGATCTAGGTAGATCAAGGCCTGAAAATGGGTTTTCACTCATGGATTTGCATCCAACTCAAGAAAAATAATTTTAAAATTAAAATTCTTTTAGATCCAGCAAGTATTTGGCAGATCGAGGAAATTCAAGGTATGAGAAGGCCTTAAATATCACTAAAATGGCCAGATCGGGCAAAAAACCAAAGCAAAACGGGAGAAAATTTTCATTTTCTGTAAAATCTGGAGCCTATATGTGCCACACATGAGCTACATGTGGCACACATGGGTCTATATGTGCAGCATATGGCCTATGAATAGTAACAGAATTGAAAGATAATGAAGAGAAATGGAAGATTTACTTGTTGGCAGTAGGTCTTCTTCCTTGATCTTTACTCCAATTGTGCTTAGGGAGCCTAACTAGAGCCAATTTGTCTCTAAATCCCTAGAATTTAATTAATTAAGTGTTTAATTAATTTTGGCAGAATTTTGGCAGAGTTTTAGGTTGCTTCTAGAGTAAATTTTAGACCCCAAGCTCTATATTTATAGAGCCAAATTAAGGCATGGAAAAATTGTAATTTTTGGGCCAGATTTGAAAAATTTTAAGGGAATGTGTGGCAAACATCATGTGATATGTGTAGCACATAGCCCATATGCTGCGCACATGGTACCATATGCACAACATATCACCTCTTGACCCATCACGTGGGGCCCATTGTGGTTGCATCAGGATGCGCATTGCATGTCAAACAAGCATCATTCGACATTCTAAGACATTTTTGTGAAGAAAAGTTTTACGGATTCGGTCCCGAAAAGGCTCCCGACCAAACGTCTTTGTTTAGGCTATATGCAGTGTGCATAGTGCTATGCACGGTGTATATAGCTATGCGTGCCACCTCATATGAGCAAAATGGGATGCGCACCACATGTCAAATAAGCATCATTTGACATTCTAAGACATTTTCATGAAGAAAAGTTTTCCAGATTCAGTCCCGAAAAGGCTCCCAACCAAATGTCTTTTTAGGCTATTTTCGGTGCGCATAGTGCTATGCATGGTACATATAGCATTTTGACCCTATGCATGCCACCTCATACGAGTGAAACAAGATGCATGCCATATGTCCATGAAGATGTAAATGACATTCTGAGTCACTTTGCAGTTATGAGTTTCCACTAATGGGCTCGTTTTACGGCCTGCGACACTATTCTGGCCCAAAATAGCATTCGGCATGCTAAAGAGTCGTGCCTTGCGTAGGCACCAAATAAAATGTGTTCTGTGTGTACAGAACACTCGAAATAGGCTAAGTCGGGTGGTGGGTCCCACCAGTGCCCCTGTGGGCCCCATTTCATAGTGGGCCCAGAAGGTGGCAAATAGCATGCCAAGTGCTTTGCCTTAAGTAAGGCAACAAGTGGGATGTGTTCTGTGCGTACAGAATACTCAGAATGGATTACAGTGGGTAGCGGGCCCCACTAATGCTTGGTGGGCTCCACAGTGCGGTGGGCTCGGAATATGGCATTTGGTATACCACGAGACGTGCCTTGTGTAAGGCCGCTGTGAAATGTATTTTATAAGTACAGAATACACAGAATAGGCCAATAGGGGTAGCGGGTCCCACTAGTGCCTGGTAAGCCCATAGCGCAGTGATCCCAGAATGTGGCATTCGGCATGCGTAGTGAGTATAAGACATTATGTGTGTACAGAATGCACAGAATAGGTCGATAGAGGTGGTGGGCCCCACTTATGCACTATTGTGAGTGAATAGTGCCAAAAACCCAAAATGCAATATTTTGCATTCTGTAAGCTCTGCCTCGTGTAGACAGGAGTAGAGTATGCTCTGTATGTACAGAGCATCCAGAATAACTAATAAAGGTAGCGGGCCCCACCTATGTACTATTCATGATGAATAGTGCCAAAATACCTGAAATGCAATATTTTGCATTTCACGCAATTTGCCTCGTGTAGGCAACAATGAAGTGTGTTCTGTCTATACAGAACACTCAGAATAGGGAAATGAGGATGGCGGGCCCCGTTAAACGCCGTGGTGGGCCCCACCAGCTCTGATGTATTATGTGCACCAGAATACTCAAGGAAAGCCACAGAGGCCTATGTGTATAATTGAGGTCGATATAGGGGACTAATACCAATCCGAATTAATAGAAACCCGAAACTGCACGAGTGTGAAAAGTTAGGGTCAATAGTTTGCCCCCTGATCAGGACCATTTTGAGGCGACACAAACATAAGTTGTCAAAATCAGATCTGATCATAACATGACTTTTCAAAAGGAGTAGGAAGCGTACCTAACCGATGCTTGTGTTGAGGCCTAATGCTCTTGCTAAGACTCACAGGGGTACTTGCGTTGAGGCTTGAATCCCAATTCTGGCACTGGGAGCCCGGTGCTCGGGCTGGAAGATCAAGGCTGATATGCTGCTCATGTTGAGGCTTACAACCTAATTCTGCCACTGGGAGCCCGATACTCGGGCTAGATGATCAAGGCTGATCAAAGGTCCTCGGTGGGACTGATCGCTTTGCTGTGAGTAAATCATCTAAAGTTGGTATTCAGATGCCTATGCGTTAGGATTTAGGAACCAGAGGCTTGGTTCCGTGATCACTGCTAGATCGTGTGGTCAACTGTGGGACCTAGGTGACCTTCTGCTGGGTCAATTGTCGTGTCATCATAAAAATATCAGATATCTCCAAATTGGCATCTGGGATCCTCTGTTGGGTTTCTGACATTCTGGTCGATGATTTTGACCAGTAAAAATCCCAATTCTATCACTAGGGGCCCGGCGTTCAGGCTATTCCAATTAGGGCTGATCGATGGTCATTACGAGACCGATGGCTTCCTTGTGAGTAAATCATTTGAAGTCAGCATTCAGATGCCTATGCGTCAGGGTTTTGCAGTCAAAGGCTTGACTCTGTGATCTCTGCTTGATCGGGTGGTTCAGCGACGGAACCAGGGGTGATTGTCTGTTGGGTCTGGGTGATCAACCGTCAGATCTATTCTCGTACCATCAAATGAGTGTTGTCTGTCTACAAAAATTAGCATTTGAAACTCTCTGTCGGAATACAACATTGTCTGGTCAACGGCTTGACCAAACGTCAAAGGCTTGACTGTTTCTGATCATCTGCTAGATCAATTTTCTGTCTATGCAAGACATAAGAAATCAATTTATTAGTGAAATTGGTATTAAAATAGTCCAGGAAAAATACCTGAATTTTTGAATATCAGTCTGCTACATTTTGACTGATTTTCTAGATTTTTCTAGACGCTGCGGGTCATGAAAATTGAGCTCGATGGAGCAAACGACCTCCAAAAATTTTGAAATTTTCGCCAGAGGCTTAATTCTTCATGTGCATCTTAATGGGACCCAGGCACACATTAGCAGGAGTGCATAGTGGTGGGTGCATGTTAGCAAAAATTGCTATATGCGGAGCGTGTTCCCCTATGTGTGGTGCACATAGCTTGGAAATTTTATATTTTCGGGCTTCCAATCTGAAAATCAGTTTGTTTATCCTCAAAAACTTGATTTTCTCTCAAACCCCGAATTGAAAATTTTACGCTTTTGCAAAAATGGTCGGTGTTAGGATGCAACCGACCCCCAGGGACCCAGAATCTATCCCGAGTTATGCCCTAACCGAGCATACGACCCATCACAACTATTTTGGGGCTCGTTTTGGCCATCAAATCATGGAGACTTTTGCCATAGACTCCCATCGGTCCCAAGCTCCCCCCGAGAAGGTGAGTTTTCTGTAACTCAGCTCCATTTTGTGGTTTTTCAAAATTCAATTTTGAGGCTATTTTTGATGCGTTTAAGCTACTATTAAGCTAGGATTTTACTCTAGGCTGCTGCTAGGCTTAGGTAGGCTTGTGTTTGTCTGAGTGATTTTGTAAAAATTACATTTTTCGGTGTGAGTTTGTGCTATATGTGGTGCATATAGCACTATGTGTCCCACATGTAAGCCATGTGTGACGTATATAGCCTATGTGTGGCGTACATAGTACTATGTGTGGTGCACATAGCAGTGAAAAATGGGCCAAAATACATGTTTTTTGGCCATTTTTTGAGTGTTTAGGCATTTTAGGCATTCATAGGTATGAATTGGTGCATTTAGGGTTAAGAAGAGGAGCTTTGGACCCCTGAAATTGCTGTGTACAGAGGGATTGGATAGTTGTCGGCAGTGGTAGCATCCAAGGCATCTTCGAATGGTACTCCCAGTTGCCTCGGGAGATTCGTGTGAGGGTGGACCATAGCTACTTTGGTCCGTACATCTCTTGCTTTACTGGCATGGAAAAGAGATGCAACAGGCTTGTCATTATTGCCATGATTGAGCGATGGATCGATTCCACCCATACCTTCCATCTACCGGTAAGTGAGATTGCAATTACCCCAAAGATATTTGCTGGAATCATCAGGTTAGAGTGCGTGGGACTGCCTGTCCAGTTTGATGCATGGCTGACATCACCCCACTGGCTGTACCATGACATATTTGACCTCTTGGGAGTTTCACCCAACATGAGAGGAGGTCACACCATTTCCTATGACTACCTGCAGGAAGCAGTGTTGGCGGAGAGGCTTGGTCGGACGATCTTGACGGATCAGTACACCCGTAGTTTCCTGCTGTACGTGCTGGGTGTACTCTATTCAATGATGCCAGAAATAGCATTCATATGTCAGTATTGTGGGTCCTCCATGATCTGGATGCTATTGGGCATATGACTTGGGCAGTGCTGGTCTAGCCCACCTGATGTAGGGATTGGACCTCTACAGTAGACAGTGCAGAGATCGCTTCATTGGCTGTTAGCAAGTCATAGAGGTAAGCAGAATTTTGTTGATTCTGTTACTGTAGCATCTGTCTATGTCTTACTGATTGTATATATTGATTTTGAAGATTATGGTGTACAAATTTAGGTTATTGCCAGAACCCAATATACCACATGGGGTACCATTTGGTTTCCCACGCATGCAAGCCTGGTGCATACCAAGGCAAAGGCTTGACTACACCATGGATGAGTTGAGGGAGCACCTCAACAATTTGACCTGGGACCAAGTAAGAAGAAACAATTTAATTAGCATTAGACTGTATTGAAATGGTTTGAGAAATACCTGAGTAGGTATCTAATCTCTCGTCATTGTTGTAACAGGTGCGTCTCCATCCTTGGAACAACATGTACCTACGGCTGGAATACTTGACTAGTTTGATGCGCAAAGATGAACAACATATGTTGCTAGAGAGTCCTGAGGGTAGACTCCTCTATCTAGGTGAGCACGTTATGGATTGGCATCTGGGGCCAGAGAGTAAAGTGGAGCCTGCTGCACCACCAAGGATGATGTTTTGGGTAGCTTGTACTGATACAGACCTAGAAGTGGTTGTTGGGTTAACTGGCATTCTCAGATGAGAGCGTTTGTCTGACTTACCAGTAGATTATCCCACCTTCATATAGTTGAGGTTGTTGGGATCTATGGAGCTTTCCATATGTAGGAGTTAGCATGATCAGTCTAGTAGGACTAGAGCAAGGTCTGATTTCCATGGTAGTCAAGGCAGATGTCATGGTTCATCAGGTGTTGACAGTTCTCGAGGTGGTAGTGCCTCGAAGAGATCCCGTGATTCTAGGGCTGGTGTGGTCCTACGAGTGTCAATGTTGAGTACTCCAGAGGTGCCCCCAGGATATGGGCGTCCGACAAACTTCGTGGAAGGCCAGTTGATGTGGCCGCAGAACCCGCTGATCTTCACTTATGATGAGACTGACCGCTCTTACGAGACTTCCTTCCCGGTGCTGGCAAGGAGCAAGGTTGAGTTTGATCCTCCAAACATGACCCATGTAAGGATCTTTTTTACTAGGAATGGGCCTTCCCAGTTAGGTCTAAATTTTTCATGAGGGTCACGGATAGCCAGTCCGACTTGCTTCAGGACTAGATCACCCTCTTGTATGGCTATAGGTTTAACCTTTCTGTTAAATGTGTTTGCCATGCGCTTCTTGTAAAGCTATAGGTGATAGAGAGCCTTCAGTTGCTTCTTATCAATAGTAGCCAGCTATTCGTACCTGGCCCTTTTCCACTCAGCTTCTGCCAACTGAGCTTCTAGAATGACACAAAGTGATTTTAGCTCCACTTTGATTGGCAATACGGCTTCTGTCCCGTAAACCAGAGAGTAGGGGGTAGCACCCGTAGGACTCCTCACAGAGGTTTTGTAACCCCATAAAGCAAATAGCAGCTGCTCGTGCCAGTCCCTGTAGGTTAATACGGTCTTGGCTAAGATGCGCTTGATCATCTTGTTAACCGCTTCGACTACCCCATTAGCTTGAGGGCAATAAGGAGAGGATCGATGATGCTCAATCCCATAATTTTCCAGCAAGTCTACAACTTGGGCCTGGAACTGTACTCCATTATCGGACACCAGGTGATGCGGTACCCCATATCGGCATATGAGATTCTTCTCTATAAACTTGGCAACCTGCCTTGCCCCTAGTTTACCATAAGATTCAGCTTCCACCCACTTAGAGAAGTAGTCAATGGTTACCAGTATATACCGATGTCCATTGGATGCGTTAGGATGAATCTCACCCATGATGTCAATTCCCCAAGCTGAGAATGGCCAAGCATTGTCAAATTCTGTAATTCGACTGGTGGTAGGTGACTCAGGTCTCTATGAATCTGGCATTCATGGTATCTCCGTGCAAAGTATATGCAGTCTATTTCCATAGTGAGCCAGAAATATCCTTGGTGTAGGATATTCCTATAAAGTGCGAATCCATTCATGTAGGGCCCGCATACACTAACATGTACTGTTTCCATGATTGACTCAATGTCCTTCCTCAATATGCATTAAAGTTGTATATCATCTACCATTCTTCTGTAGAGAACACCCTGATGCCAGGTAAAATTGGCTGCCAGCCTGCGTAGAGCTAGCTTATTGGTTTTGTTAGCTTCTTCTGGGTAAGTACTAGTCTTCAGAAAGTTCATGATATCTGCATACCATTTGATCTCATCTGGTTGGTCTAGCGCCATAACCCATTCTCCAAAATGGCAAGGAACCCTCGACTGCTAGATGAATACAGGTTGCATTTAACTCTGTGGTCATTCACAAACTGAAGCCAGTGTGGCCAAAGCGTCAGCCATATGATTCTCTTCACGCGGTATGTGAATGAATTGACATGAGCTGAAATTGCAAACCATGAGCTTCATGTATTCAGCGTAAGGCTTGAGCCTTTCTTCTTTGACATCCCACTCGGCAGTGGATTGGTGAATGACTAGCATTGAATCACCAAATATCTATACATCTTGGGCATTGATCATTAGCAATGATTCTATCCCGAAGAGACATGCTTCACACTTAGCCATATTATTGGTGACTGAGAAGCTCAGCTGCTTTGAAAGCATAATTAGCTCACCTTCAAGAGTGATTAGCACAACCCCAATACCTGTACCTCTTTTGTTGACTATGCCGTCAAAGTGCAACTACCATTTTTGGACATCAACTGCCCCCAAGTGCTCATCTGGGAAGTCCAGTTCAAAGGTCTCAAAGTCATCCATCGGCCTGGATGCTAAGAATTTAGCTATTGCTCTACCTTTGATCACCTTGGTAGTGATGTACTGCATGTCAAACTTTGACAACAGGATTAGCCACTTGGAGAGTTTCCCTACTAGCAAAGGAGTCGCATACAAGTATTTCATAGGGTCAACCTTGGAGATTGCCTGAACTTGATATGATTGGAAGTAATATCTGAGCTTCTTGGTAACCCAGACCATAGCCATGCATAGCTTCTCAACAGCATTGTAGTTACACTCAGTTGGCAGCAGCTTCTTACTTAGGTAGTAGACAACATGCTCAACTCCGGCTTCATTCTCTTGAGCCGTCATAGCACCCATTGACTCCTCTTCTAAGGCTAGATAGAGTAACAATGGTTTCCCCGACCGAGGTGGTTGCAAAATTGACGGGTTAGAGAGATAATGCTTTACCCTCTCAAATGCAAACTAACAATTCTCATCCCAAACCATAGGCTGGTTCTTCCTCAAAAGCTTGAAGATAGGCTCATACATGGTAGTAAGCTTTGTGATGAATCTGCTGATATACTGGAGCTGTCCCAGGAATCCCTAGACTTCGATCTCAATTTTGGGAATAGGCATCCTAATGATTGACTTTACTTTATTAGGATCCACTTCAATTCCTCTATGACTGATGATGTGACCTAACAGCTTACCAGATGTCACCCCGAATGTACACTTCTTCAGATTCAGCCTGAGTCCATATTTCTCAATGCGTGTGAGAAATCTATCAAAGAGTAGCTGTATGTTCTCCTCTAGTGGTAGACTTTCACCATCATATCATCCACATAGATTTTAACCTCCTTGTGGATCAAATCATGCAACAAGGTTGTTACTGCTCGCTGGTAGGTAGCACCTGCATTCTTCAAGCCAAAGGGCATGACCTTGTAGTAGTAGGTCCCCCATTCTGTGATGAAAGCTGTCTTCACCTTATCTGTAACTGCCATTAGAATTTGGTTGTATCCAAAGAATCCATCAATGACTGAATACATAGCACTAGCAGCTGCACTATCAACCAATACGTCGATGTGAGACAAAGGAAAGTCATCCTTTGGACATGCTTTGTTTAGATCCCTGTAGTCTACGCAGACTCTGACCTTGCCGTCTTTCTTGGGAACTGGAACCACATTGGCCAACCATTCTGGGTAGTCGACCACTTCAAGGAATTTGGCATCCAACTACTTCTGGACATCTTCCTTGACTTTTTGAGCCCACTCTGGTCAGAGGCGTCGTAGCTTCTGCTTAACTAGCTTGAACCCCGGCTTGATAGGAAATCTGTGCTCCGCGATGGATCTGTTGACCCCTGGCATGTCTTCATAGCCTAGAGCAAAGGCTTTTATATGCTTTTTCAATGCGCTGATTATCTCTGTTCTCTCTTAGAGGTCAAGTCTGATGCAATTATGAGGAGGCATGGCTTATCATCTGTGTTAATGTTAACATTTTTGATGCATGATGCGTTAATGTCAAAAATGATCATGTAATGCTCATGTTCATGCACAATGCCATCAGAATACACATTGTAAACATAAGCAAAGTTGTTCTTTATGACATTATATTTAGACGAGATTACATCATCATTGAAAAGTACAGAAATTAGGACATCAATGTCCTCATACAATAGCTCCTCAAAGGTGCTATCCACCAGCATGGCAATGTCCTCATAGACCTTTGGCAACAACAGGTCCTCTATATCCAAGTTCTACAACTCGGCTCCCAGCACAGTGGCTATAGTATGTTCTGGCTCCAAGAAACTAGTGGTGAGATCAGCAACATCATCGAATATCTAAAAATCTTTATCAGGGTTGATGGCGAAAGAAGCAGCAGTCTTTCAAATTACTGTCAGGGCTGATAAGTCACAGACATCGCCAAAGATGGTGAACTGTTGCTCGAAGAAGTCATCCGAGTTAAGCAAACAGGAGCATGATCATGCTGAGTCTCTCCCTGAATGAAGAGAACCATCTTGCATTGTTCTAGCTTTTCTAAGGTGTTTGGATCAAACCCAATGCAATACCTCTCTTCCCACATAGCTGTAGGAATATTGAACTCTACTGGACCTTGCTGGTACCAGCCTAAACCTCTGCCAGGTGTGTAGTTCATCAGTTGCATCATCCTCTCCACGACGAGACTTGGTTGGTACGAGTATGACTCAGGCTCTCTAATAGCCATAATCTGGAACCCAGTTATGAAAAGGACATCTTCCCTGATGTAGGCCAGAGCAACCTTGTCATCAATAGCAATAGTGACCACACCTTCATTGTGTGGGAACTTGATCTTATGGTGTAGGGTGGATGGCACACCTCCCAGGGGATGGAACCATGGTCAGCCCAGTAGCAACGTAAATGACACCAGGATGTCCAAAATTGTAAACTCTACCACTGATTCAATCAGCCCAACAGTGATAGTGGTGATGAAGGTACCAATAACCTACCATTTGGACTCATCATATGCTCTGATGATGGTCTTGCAGGGCTTCAATTTTGAAAACTGAACCCTGAGCTTAGGTAGCACCTTGAGTGGGTAGACATTGATGCCAGAGCTGTCATCCACCATGATGTAGAGGGTGGAGAAGTTCATGATATTCACCCTGATGAAGAGTGCTCTGTTATGGTGGATTCCCTCAACTGGTAGATCCGCATAAGATAAAGTGATCATGCTGGATGGTAGCTTCCGGTTTACCAGCTGGCTCTTCATGTTGAAGGTAGAAGCAGAGGGAGAGATCCTCATCCTTGAGAGTGCTTTAATGACAGCCCGTTGATGTTATTGGGAGGATAACACTAAGTCTTAAATACTGATATTGGCCTGCATCTTCTTCAGCTCTTTGATAATGACATTATCAGGTTGAGCAACCTGATTAGCTGGCTGTGGAGCTGGAACACTACTTGGACTAGCCTAATCCCTAGCGGGCCTAGCCTCGGTTGGCTTTTTAGGAGCTTCTGGCTTCTTCCCGAGGTCGGGAGGAGTGAAGACCTTACCATTGTGAGTCATGTTGTGAACCTGAGAGGACATCTTGTTAGCACCTAACCCTTTATGCTACTTGGGTGGTCTAGGTGCTTGCTTAGCTGCCTTGGGGGTCTCAGCGAACTTGCCCTTGTTAGAAGCCTGTGCTTCTAGCTTTGTGGAATCCCGAGTAGCTATAGACTCATCCTTGGAACTGTCGTACCATATGTCAATGGCGCCAATGTCAAATCCACCATCAGGGCAGAAGGTGATAACAGGCAGCTGAGCACTCTTCTTAGTACTGAGGGGAGATAAGGAGTTAAGGATGATGGATTCTGGCAATCCCGATTAGAGCATGTAGGTGCGGTTGGCTTTATGGTAGTTGGGAAGTGGGTTTGTTTTGGTTGATGGCTTGGATTTCTGAGGGTCCTCAATCTTACCAGAGTCAATGAGGTTTTGAATGATGAGTCTGAGGGAGCGACAGTCATTAGTGTTGTGGCCATGATGCTGGTGATAGTGGTAGTATGTTTTGGTGTCCACTGAGGGTGGGAGTGGTGTTTTGAAGTTTGGCTCTAGTGGCTTGATGAGCTTGGCTTTGAGAAGGTGTCCAAAGACCTTGGAAAGTGGTATTCCAAGATCAGAGAATCTTTTAGATGGGGTAATGTTTCAGAGTATGGGATTTGGTGTTTGCAAGGCATTGATGTACTGTGATTTTGGTATTTACAGGGCATTAGCATAGTGAGGCTTTGGTTGTGTTTATGTGTAGGTGGTAGTTTTGGGTTTGAGGAAGGAAGGCTCCTTTTTCTTACCCTCAGTTTACTCGATGTGTTGTCCCACTGAGTAGATGTCCTCAAAAGTATGGAACGTCTGATACTTTAGCTTATCCTGGTAAAGTGGCAGTGACCCCATGATAAGCTTATTGATCATGTCAGATTTAGATGGCTTCTGTCTGACCAGTGCAGCTTTGTCCATCCAACAACTGAAGTATCACAGTATCATAGTCTGAACTTGATATCACAGTCTGAACTTAAGGTGTGATACTAGGCTGTGATACTAGGCTAGCGCTGGTCCCTCTAGTGAGATGAAGAAGAGTCAGACTATCTGATCGTCTGATAGGTCTGTGGTGCTCATCAGTATGGTGTAGGTCTTCAGATGGTTCTTTGGGTCCCCAACTCTGTTGTACTTGGAAACATCAGGGAGCTTGAACTTGGCAGGTAACCCTTTGATAGCCCAGACAGAGAACTCATCAAAATCTAGGTCAAACCCCATGCCTTTGGTCTTCATGATGGTTTACAGCTATTCGATCTTCTATTCCAAGACAGTGGTCTCAGATTTTTGAACGTCATGCAAATGGAGGGAGATGTCATCATCAGTCTCCATATCATACAGGTTGACACCTTTCCCCTTTTCCTTCATCGGAGCTGGTGGGGTGATGAATTTAGCAGGACTGAGAGCCTCCTGGATTTACTATTGTAGGAGGGTTTTGAAGTCATCATTTAGAAGTTTGGCCACAGACTGGTCAATGAGCTTCTGAATTGCAGTGAGTGTGGTCTCATTTAACGTTGGGGCAGCAGGGTCAGATGAGAATGCAACATTCCTGGCATTCTGAGAGTCTGACATGGTTTTGTACATGACAGAAAGAGTTAGCATGGATGCATGAGTATGCATATGTGGTTGCGTATAATGCACATGATGCGACACATAGATTGTATGCATGACCTATGCTAGGAGATTGCGATGTTATGGCTGCAATAAAGCGAGTTAGCATGAGTATGCATGGATGCACGTGATGCGTCACGTAGGATGTATGTGTGACCTATGCTAGGAAACATCCAGCATTATGGTTGCAAAAGGAAATCCGTTAGTAAATTACATGAGTATGCATGTATGCGTGTTTGGACAGAAAACACGAAAAGGTTAGCGAACATGTAGCATGCATCAGTGCTCCCTTCCAACCTTATACCTCCATGAGAATTTGGTCAATTCAAGTTCTCCTACCCTAGGTGGGATACTAACCCGGAGTTACACTAGGAACTTGAGGTGCGATTCTCTTAAATAGGCAAGCAAATGGTTTGATCCTTGCTTGATCATATAAGGGATTAAGGCAAAAACCCGACAGCATTTCGACCTAACCATATTGATATGATAAGAGAATGCCGATGGAATTGGCATGAGGTTGTGCAACCAAACAGAATCATGAAAAGATTCCGACTCTTAGCAGAGCAATACGGGCATGACCATATTGTTATGATAAGAGTACGCCCGTGGAGTAAGTGTGAGGTTGTGCAACCATACGGAATCATGAAAGGATTTTGACTCTTAGCAAAGCAATATGTGGGAGGAAAATAGGCTTGGTCTATGCAAATCCACTCACATGATAAGGGTCCTAGTTTGGAATGTTGCTAGGCTTACTATATGGGCTTTAGTCCGGTTTTGAGAATAGGCTAAGGTCCCCCGCCATGTTGTCCACAACCTATCCAACCAAATGGAATCATTGATATAGGACTATACCTCGCATCTATCTGTCAGGAATCATCGACGGTTATCAGTATAGTGTAGCGAGTGGTGAAGGTAGATTCACTTTTCCAATGAGTCGAATGGATTCCAAGGTACGCACTCACCCACAATCACTAGCTTGACATGGGAGGTTATGTGGTATGTGTAGACACGGACTAGTGTTGTAATGTATACAATTAATCCAACTATGATGGGAAAATTGATATGGAAACTCTTAGATGCCACCACTCTTTTGTCGTGATGTCCCCAGTGGAGTTGCCACTATGAGTGTCGATTTCTGTCAGGGCCAGAGCGAGGCTTGCAATGCTCACGGACTGGGGACCACACTTGGAGAAAAAGCATGAACTTCCTAAGGGGTTCCCTTTGGGAATGATACGGACTCGAAAGAGTCATAAGGGAGTCACCACTGGATGGTTCCGAATTGGTCTAATCGACCCATAGCATGAGCGCTAGTTAAACCCTTCAGAGATTGGGTTTGGGTGGTGGAGATCTATTCTATGAGTTTCCAAAATCGATTTTACCATTATAGTTGGGATTAATTGTCCTAAGTAGGCAAGCATACGAGCGTAAATGTAAGCACACAACGTGACATGTGATTTGGTGTTGCAAGGTTGCACGTAAAATGATATATGAAGCTATATGGCATTTGAATGGCATGGCATATGCATGACATGCAAAGTAGCGGTAAAGTAGCATGGCATATGCAGGACATGTGAGTGTGAATGACATATCATATGCATGATATGGCAACCTAACATGATATGTAAGCACATAATATGGCAAATAGCGTATAGCGTTATGCGTTAACATTTTGGATTATGCGACGTTTGACGTATGCGTAGTGTATGCATGGCGTATGCATACTATACAAAGTAAGTGACATGGCATATGCATGATATGTGGGATGAATGGCATATCATACGCATTATATGTGAAGTGATGCATGACATGGTATATGTATGATATGGCATAATAAATGACATACCATGTGCATGACATATGAATGATGTATGACATATCATATGCATGATATCTTTGATGATGCAATACATGGCACATGCATGATATGTTATATGGATGACATACCAAATGCGCGGCATGTGAGATGATGTATGACATATGATGTGCATGATGTGTGAAATGACATACCTTATGCGTATGTGTGTAGCATGGCATATGCATGACATGTTACATGGATGACATACCATATGCATGGCATGTGAACATGAATGACATATCATATGCATGACATGTGAATAATACATGGCATACCATATGCATGACATGTGAAATGATGTATGCCATAGTGTATGCATGACATGGCATAGTGGACGCATATGTGAATGTGTATTTAGGATAGTATATATCGTGACATACGGTATGACATGCATGATGGCATATGACGTGACGTGGCATCATGTTATAATGACATGTGATATGGCAAATATATATGGCAAGGCATATTGATTACATGTATTGGATTGTGTATTTGATGTAATTGCGTATTGGCATATTTATACATATAGGCATATGAAATACGGTATGTTATGTCATGGCATATGCATGGCATGGCATGTGCCATGTGACATGAATGACATATATATTTAAGCAAATATAAATCATCCACGAATGAAAAATAATAGTGGCCGGTGAAAGGGATCGAGGAATTAGGGGATTTTAAGGGGATTAATTATTACAAGCCAATAATAATCCTATCCTATTACATAAATGTCCTCGCATACATATTTTGGGACGTTAAGTAACGTCCCCTCCTCCTTGGGCACTATTCCACCTCAGGCGAGACGAGTTGAAAATGCACGAATGGAAATATGCAAAATAAACAAATAAAATTCATTAGTAGCAAATGAATTTTGGATTTATTTGACTAGTCTAATTCCATTTAAAAGCACGAACCAAGAGTCAAAATCCAATGATTATTTGGTGATAATCAAGTGAATTTACACAAGCCGGATCATGAAAGTAAAAATAATTTTAAGCAAAATTATTTTTGATTGATCATAGAAAATCAAATGGGAGTGCTAACATCACTTGGAATAATTTAGAGAGAGGCCCTCAACCAATTTGAATCCAATCATTTCGAAAACCGCATTTATACGAGTAAAAATAGCATTTTATTGTAGAAAATTAATTTTGAGGCCAAAATTAATTAAATGTAATTAATTTATGATAGATCCAGTGTACTTGAGCCACTGTAAAGCATCAAATACCACTGGAAAAATCAAAATATGTCGAAATATGGTTGAAAATACGATTTTTTCAGAAAATTTCCAGGGAATGTGCACCGTGCATCAGGTTATGTGCGCCACACATTACCTATGTGTGGCATACATACCATGATGTATGGCACACATCAGAGGCCAATCTACAAGAAAATCAAATCTGTCAGTACAAAAATGATCTATAGATAAAAATACGCAACTTTAACAAAGACAGTACCTCATTTTGAGCTCAGATCGGCCTCCAATTTGCAATTCAAAGATTTAATTGGGAAATTAAATTAAATGATCAATTTTAAGGCTAAAATTAATTAGATCTGAATAATATTTGACAGATCCAAAACCCCAAGTGCATGGAGAAGCTACTGGAGTTACCAAAAAAATCAGATCCAGAGCGGATCGGGTGAAAAATGGCATTTTCTATGAAAATCAGGGTCTATGTGCACCACACATAGGCTGTGTGTGGCACACATGAGCTCATGTATGGCGCACATGATAGAGAAAATAGAGGAAAATCAAGGATTTTTCAGTAAAAACTTGAGATCCAGCCCCGATCTAGGTAGATCAAAGCCTGAAAATGGGTTTTCACTAATGGATTTGCATCCAACTCAAGAAAATAATTTTAAAATTAAAAATCTTTTAGATCCAGCAAGTATTTGGTAGATCGAGGACATTCAAGGCATGAGAAGGCCTTAAATATCACTGAAATGGCCAGATCGGGCAAAAAACAGAAGCAAAATGGGAGAAAATTTTCATTTTCTGTAAAATCTGGAGCCTATGTGCACTACACATGAGCTACATGTGGCACATATGGGTCTACATGCGTAGTATATGGCCCGTGAATAGTAGCAGAATTGAAAAATAATGAAGAGAAATGGAAGATTTACTTGTTGGCAGTAGGTCTTCTTCCTTGATCTTCACTCCAATTGTGCTTAGGGAGCCTAACTAGAGCCAATTTGTCTCTAAATCCTTAGAATTTAATTAATTAAGTGTTTAATTAATTTTGGCAGAATTTTAGCAGAGTTTTAGGTTGCTTATGGAGCAAATTTTGGTAATTCAGACCCCAAGCTCTATATTTATAGAGCCAAATTAGGGCGTGGCAAAATTGTAATTTTTGGGCCAGATTTGAAAAATTTTAAGGGAATGTGTGGTGCACATCATGTGATGTATGCAACACATAGCCCATATGCTATGCACATGGTGCTATATGCGTAACATATCACCTCTTGACCCGTCGTGTGGGGCCCACTGTGGTTGCATCTGGATGCGTGCCGCATGTCAAACAAGCGTCATTCGACATTCTAAGACATTTTTATGAAGAAAATTTTTCCAGATTCGATCCCAAAAAGGCTCCTGACCAAACATCTTTTTTTAGGCTATATACGATACACATAATGCTATGCGCGGTGCATATAGTTATGTGCACTGCCTCACACGAGCAAAACAGGATGTGCGCCACATGTCAAATAAGCGTTATTCGACATTCTAAGATATTTTTATGAAGAAAAGTTTTCCGAATTCGATCCCGAAAAGACTCCCGACCAAACGTCTCACTTTGCAGTTATGAGTTTCATCAAATTCGACCTCGAACTACGAGTTTCCACTAATGGGCTCGTTTTAGGGCCTGCGACACTATTCTGGCCCAAAATGGCATTCGGCATGCCAAAGAGTCGTGCCTCACATAGGCACCAAAGAAAATGTGTTCTATGTGCATAGAACACTCGAAATAGGCTAAGTCGGGTGGTGGGTCCCACCAATGCCTTGGTGGGCCCCAGAAGGTGGCAAATAGCATGCTAAGTGCTTTGCCTTAAGTAAGGCAGCAAGTGGGATGTGTTTTGTGTGTACAGAATACTTAGAATGGATTACAGTGGGTAGCGGGCCCCACTAATGCCTGGTGGGCTCTACAGTGCGGTGGGCCCGAAATATGGCATTCGGGATGCCACGAGACATTCCTTGCATAAGGCCGCTGTGAAATGTATTTTGTAAGTATAGAATACACAGAATAGGCCAATAGGGGTAGTAGGTCCCACTAATGCCTGGTGGGCCCCACCGTATGGTAATCCCGAAATGTGGCATTCGACATGCATAGTGAGTATAAGACATTCTATGTGTACAGAATGCACAGAATAGGTCGATAAAAGTGGTGGACCCTACCTGTGCACTATTTCGGGTGAATAGTACTAAAAACCCAAAATGCAATATTTTGCATTCTATAAGCACTACCTCGTGTAGGCAGGAGTAGAGTATGCTCTGTATGTACAGAGCATCTAGAATAACTAATAAAGGTAGCGGGCCCCACTTATGTACTATTCATTATGAATAGTGCCAAATACTTGAAATGCAATATTTTGCATTTCATGCAGTTTGCCTCGCGTAGGCAATAATGAAGTGTGTTCTGTATGTACAGAACACTCAGAATAGGGAAATAAGAATGGCGGGCCCTGCCAGACGTTGTGTGGGCCCCACCAGCTCTGATGTATTATGTGCACCAGAATACTCAGGGGAAGCCACGAAGGCCTATGTGCATAATCAGGGTCGATATCAGGGACTAATACCGATCTGAATCAATAAAAACCCGAAACTACACAAGCATGAAAAGTTAGGGTCAACACCTACATTTTACTTTGTTTGAGTTGAAAGTTGATGATTATTGGTTAACTCTGGTTCATAGCTTTTTGTTTTTCTTTGCTTGAGGACAATCAAAACTTTTTTGTTTGGGGTGGTTTGATAATTGCCATTATCACTTATTTTCTCATATCTCAAATGACCTTTTAAGCTATGTTTTCATGCATTTTATTTGCAAACTTAATTATATCATGTAGGAATTCATTCATTATTCATCTTCTCAAGCATTCCACTTATATTGTTGCATAATTAGTATAAGATCATGCATTTTTTTCATTATCTTGCATGATATGTATATTGTTTTAGTATTGACATAAAATCTTATATGTTATTTACCATTAGCTTATGATTTAGTCTTGTTTAGCTTTAAGATACATGTTTTATTGGATTAAATAGACATTTCATGCATTATATCATTAGTTTTAGGCCTATGAGTCATGTTTTAGGCACCATAACTCATGTTTACTACATTAGAATAGGTGTTTTTCATGTTTTAAGGTCATATGACTTATGTTCAAGGGAACACTAGTCGTGTTTATCACATTCCATAGTTGCACACATAACACTGAGCCTTGCACGACTCGTGTTCAAGAGAATATGAGTCATGTCCCTAGCATTTTCCCCCAAAATTGCCTTCTTTCATTCCACGAGCTTCACATGTGTTGTGTCTTGCTTAGCATGACTCGTATGGCTCTTTTAAGTTGCATTTTTCTCATATTGTGCTAGTCATTTGATCATTTAATCATAGGGTCATGATGCATTAGGGAGGGATCCATATTTTCGATGGTTTTAAGAAGGAATATAGGAGATAGAACATGGGGAATAAGGAGAGAATGAGATTTAGATAGAAATGACATAGAACATGGGGAAATTGAGAGAGAAATAGATATATTTTATGATTGATTGATTTATAATCTTCTGGAATTCTCTTTTTTATGATAGCTCTTCATCAAGATATTGAGAAGGTAGCAATCGAGAAGGGGAAGTGAGAAGAAGTTGAAGCCATTGAACAAAATTGATGAAGCTATCTTTTTTTTATTGAATAATTATTATGGTTGTAACTTCTTTATTTTTGATGTTTTCTTACTTTATTTAGTTCTCAATTATGGTTTGACATTAGTTTGTAGGAATTAGATGATGTGTTGAACATATTTAATTCCTTTCTATTTCTTAAGTTGAGATTCATGCTAATGATATTTTATTGTTAGAATGGACCCTTTTAATTAGTTCTGTTAAGTGCTTTGAAAGAAAGTTTAACTTAACTGAATGAACTTAAGAACACCAAATTGTAATTACCTAAACATAGGAGTTAATTAAAATCTGGAGGCATAGAGTGTAGAAATTGAACTTAATCACTAAAGTTAACATAGTAGTCATGAAGGTAAGGTGTTAGCTTAGCTTTGGTAGGTAATTCTCTTTTAAAAGAAAGAAGTTTGCATTTAAACACTGCTTTGAAGTTGATAATTGAATTAATAATGAAAGGTTTATTCTTTATTCATAATTATCTATCCCTATGAATAATTTTACATTATGTATACTATGATAATTAGTTAATGATTTAGTTAATTAAATAAACTATATCTTAAACTTGATTGTTGAGTTACCTAAATAATTGATAAAATTATTGACTAGCACTTGACTACCTTTAGTCCTAGAGAATGATGCCCTTATACTGCAGTTGTGACTTGTATTCTTGTAGTGGCATGATTATAAAATAAGGATTATAAATTTAAAACTTGTTGATTCACTATGCATGTTAACTTAGACCTATTTATACACTAACAAATGTAAAAGGAAAGAGAAAGGATAATGCAAAATCAAGAGAAGACTTGAAAGAGTTATGTTTGAAAATCAAGAAAAGACTAAAAAATATTATAAAGCTTCTCACACTTTAAATAAGAAAGCAAATTAAGTACTATATGAATGGGTAAGAAATTTTTGATTTCATGATGGATATGCTTAAAATATGAGTAGAAGTGCTGACATTAGAAAATTGAAGATGTTTGGAATGAAAAGTTATGATTATCATATGTTCATGCGAAGCTTATTTCCCATTACATTTTATGAACTTCTACTATTAAATGTCTAGACATTAGAATTTATGTTAAGAAAATTTTGAGAATATGTTCCTTATAAAGCTTAAATTTAATATTTTTCAAAATATAAATTTTTCTCTTTTGATAAAATGATTTTTGGATATTCTAAACATGGTAAGTTTCTATAAATCAAATTTGGTAATAACTTGTTTATCATGTAAATTAGCTTGCTAATTTCACATAACAAAAACTATCTTCATATTAGATTTGATTAACTTACATTTTTATACTCTATGTATTTGAAATATAAAAGTCGCATTTTCAAGTATAAATACATGAGTTTTTGAAGTTATAAAACACAAGAGACAATAAAGAAGATAAAGGATTAAATTGATATACATATTTAAAGTATTTTTTAAGAGCTTCATTTGAATATCTATTCTCCATCTTTTTAATAGGTTTTGTAAAGGTTGTGAGGAATATTGTATTCTTAATCATTTCAATTATTATAAGAGGTTATCAAGTTATCCTTATCAAAAACTTGAAGAGGTCACAAGTGAGCTTATGAAAACTTGAGGTTACAAGTTAGCTTGCTAAAAAATTATAGAGGTTATCAAGTTAGCCTATTCAAAACTTGAAGATGTTGCAAGTTATCCTTCTAAAAAAAATTTTATACACGTTTCAAGTTAACCTTTGAAAACTTGTTGTTTTAATAGAGCCTCAAAACATTGGTTTTAAGAGAATGGATATAGGTATTAGGCAGAACCACTATATATTATGTATCCACTATTTTCTATCATACTCGGTTGGTAAAGCATGCTCCCATAGCATGATTGATAAAAATTGTATATTTAGGAATTCACTAATAACTCTACAAGGGATTTGTAAATTTTTTTTTTGAAGGATATATCTAGTCTATATCTATAATTATTAACTTTATTACATGTGGCTTTACTTTATCACTTCTTCATATAAGATACCCATATGTAATTTAAACAACCATATAGTTGGAACTTTTAATTTCTCTGTAGTTATACTAATATAAAATTTTTTACTGCCCATAAACTATACAATGATCGTTGCATAACAAAACATTTGCTAGGATTACATTATATTGCCAAAATGTATTTCTGAGGATCGTACAAGACTGGGAGTATCCTGACTATCCTGGTGCCTCACTGATCTGAATGTGTATCTAAGCTACCTTAACTTGTGTTCATCAAACTGATGCAGAAAGCCAAGACCTTTTGCTCAAATATCCTTAACTTGTTTATTTCATGAACTCCTTCACAATTGATTCAAGCTAACTAAGGATTTGTTAACCTCTCCTAGTTGATTGAATACCTAAATATTTTTAAGGGTTTAAAGGTTGCATTCCTATTCCTATTCTAACTTGGAAAAGCAATAAAAACTAATGAATAATAAGGGAAATTCATGTAAATTAATTGGTCTTAGAATTGGCGTGACTAATTAACCTTATTGAACTCTATTCTTAGCCCAATGACTAATGGGAATCATAATCAGGCTTAGGCTTGGTAAATTAAACCCAATACTTACTAAACTAAGCTTTATTGGCCACTATTAATTTGGCTTTTGTGTTAGGTATGTGAATAGTACCTAATCTACCTAATTTCATTAGGCATAACACTAACTACTAAGTTTACATTATTTTGTGTAGCTTAGATATGAAACCCCAAACTTTAATCCTTCATAGACTAGGAATTCTAGTTGGATTAAGACTCTTTCTTCTTTATTTCTTCTTTGGTTTTGACAACTAGGAATCCTAGTTGGATTAGGACTCTTCGTTTTCATCTTCATGATGACATTACTCATGATAAAACTTCCTTAAAGAATAAGTTTGAATTTGTTGGATTCAAACCTTTGGATTTATCAATTGAACCTCTAAATTTCCATCTACAATGCTTCCAACTAATGCCATGGTTCAATTTGAAAATTTAATGATATGAACATAGAATTTCCTTGGTCATGATTGCATCATAGTCCCTCTCTTCAAAAGAATTTGACCTCAAATTTAGTTTATTACAAGGAACATATGATGTGGATGAGTAACCTTTATTTAAAACCTTGACAATGGTAGCTTTATATGAATATGTATGCTCAATGATCTCATGATAAAGTCTGTCAACAAAGCAAACATTAGCAGAAAACACCTCTGTGAGCGCCGGTTTCTGCCGGGTCCCAGAGTGAGGCTTGCAAAAGTCACTGACCGGGGACCGTACTTGAAGCAAAAGCGCAGTCTTCCTAAGGGGTTCCCTTAGGGAATGATACGGACTCGAAAGAGTTGCAAGGGAGTCACCACCGGATGGTTCCAGATTGGTCCAACCGACCCATAACATGAGTGCTAGTTAAACCCTTCAGAGATTGGGTTCGGGTGGTGGAGATCTATTCTATAAGTTTCCAAAATCGATTTTACCATTATAATTGGGATTAATTGTCCTAAGCAGGCAAACATGGAAGCGTAATTGTAAGCACACAGCGCGTCATGTGAATAAGCGTTGCAAGGTTGCACGTAAATGACATATAAAGCTATATGGCATTTAGATGGCATGGCATATGCATGTCATATGATATAGCGATAAAAGTAACATGGCATATGCATGTCATGTGAGTATGAATGACATATCATATGCATG